>PVHY01009466.1:38834-56420 GCA_004024945.1 Uropsilus gracilis
TTTGTTTTCTTTTTTTTTTTTTTTCTTTTTTTTTTAAACTAGGTCTCACTATGTTGCCTGGGGTAGTCCTGAACCCATGGACTCAGGTGATCCCTAGCCTCAGCCTCCCAAGTAGCTGGGATTACAGGCACATGCCACCACACCCAGCTATTTTTTTGAGACTAGGTCTTGCTATGTTGCCCAGGATTGTCTTGAACCCGCAGATTCAAGGGATCCCTAGCCTCAGCCTCCCAGGTAGCTGGAATTACAGGCACGCGCCACCAAACCCAGCTATTTTTTGGGACTAGGTCTCGGTGTGTTGTCCCGGGCAGGACTTGAACAGCGATCCCACTCAAGCTCATTCTGTCCCCAGGGCCAAGTGCTGGGTATGGGGTGTGGCCTCAGGGGAACCCCAAGGGAAGAGTCAGCACAGGACCAGGCTGAGAGATCACACAGCCTCCAGACCTCCCCCATCTAGGTCATCTAGGGCCTGTGTGGAGGGGTAAGGGCACCCCCAGCCCCACCTCCCCCCAACCCCGAAGAGCTACATCTTTTCAAAGCCTTCCACCGTCTCCAGAGACCAGCTGGAACCGAGACAGCGCCTTGTGGGAGGGTTACTACTGCCAAGCTTCTTTCAGCCCTTGAACCTGACAGCGTGACCTGCCTGAGGCTGAATGGCTTGCTCGGCCCCTTCTGCCTCCTGGAAACACTGTGCCCTTGTGGACAGGCCTGGGTCAGCGCCTCGACGGAGAGAGTCCACAGGCAGAGAGGCCTGACTCTCCCACGCTTGCCTGCTGCCTGGGCGAGAGGCCGTGTTAGACCAGCTTAGCATGTCCAGCACAGCCTCATCTGATGCCAGCGGTTTGCTGGTGGTTTGTGACTCAGCATTCCATAGCTGATGAGTCCCCAGGAGGAAATTTCCCTGGGGACTTAGGGAAGCGCTCTCGGTGACATGGACTTAATCACAGGAGCAGGCCTGTCCCAGCCAGAGGTGGTGTCCACAGCCGTGCCCCTCCGGGCACGCCCAAAAACCCATTTGGGAACCCTGGCATGCAGGCATCTCCAGCGGACAAGGTGGGTCCAGACAATGGTGAGTCTCCTCCAGGGCCCCACCAGGGCCAGACTAGATCGGTGCCATCCGTGGACCCAGGGCTCAGCCATGAGCTGTTTGCCTCCTGTATGTACATAGTTGGAGAAGGGTCTAGAAACTTCCATAGCGACTTGACAGTCATTTTGTGTCTGTTGAATCTATTCAAAAGTCAACTTTCTGTTTTGTAGTCTTTTTTTATCTATTTATATATATATAAAAAATATATATATATATATATATATTTTTTTTTTTTTTTTGAGAATAGGTCTTGCTACTTTTGCCCGTGGAACCACAGGCTCACGTTGCCCAGGGTACACAGATTCAAACAATCCCCAGCTTCAGCTTCCCAGGTAGCTGGAATTATAGACACACGCTATATTTTTTTGTAACTAGGTCTTGCAATGTGCCCCCCATGGGACTCGAACTGCCATTCCTGTCCCTGGCCATGGCTTCCTAGGCTGCTGTTTATAGGCATGCGCCACCATGCCCGGCCTATATTTTTATTTAATAATTATTATTTGTCTATGTAGAGTAACTCTGCTCTGTTGTGAATGGGCAGCTGGGGAGCTGAGAAGCCTAGCCTTAGAGGACAGACCGACCTGCCCACTTGGGGACTGTTGCTTGAGGGACTAAGAAACCCCTGAGAGAGGGATGCTCCCTCAAAGTTTAGATTGGAAGAGAATTTGGCAAGAAGATAAAAGGAGCCATCTCTGCAAAATCTCCACCATACTTTGGAGGCCCATGGCACTTCTTTGAGACTTTAGCTTCTGTACATAGGGTGACACAGGAGAATGGAGGGACATTCTCCCCAGCTGCAGCAGAAACCTGGGATTCTCAGCCATTCAGGATCCCAGCCAGTCGGAGGACTCAAGGGTTGCTATAGCAACAGGGGACTGGGGGGCTGCCACAGTGGGGGGCTCACATGCTGGGCCTTGACCAACCCAGGGTGGTGAGGCCCCTACAGGATGGCAGCTACTGTCCACCTTGTTGTCCTTCCCAGGGTCTCACCTGTGGCCGGGGGGGGGTGGCACTTTATAGGGAAGAGGAGATCTGGAGAGCCTACCTTGGAGGCTGAAGGCAAATTTAGGAAAACACTATACTTTGGGGGATCCCTGAGTTTTAGCCCCAAACTGGGTGACTTACAGTCCAGTGGTGTTTAGAACCTTTATGTTAGACAACAGAGCATGGAGACACAGAGAGGTCAGCTGACTGGCCCAAGGACACACAGTAAGAGTTAGAGTCAGAATGGAGCCAGCCAGGGAATCCCGGATCGAGTCCCGCCTGGGGCACGTAGCGAGACCTAGTTCCAAAAAAATATAGCTGGGTGTGGTGACGCATGCCTGTAATCCCAGCTACCTGGGAAGCTGAGGCTAGGGATCACTTGAGTCCATGGTACCCCGGGCAACTCAAGCCTGGGTTCCCATGGGCAAAGATAGCAAGACCTAGTCTCAAAAAAAAAAAAAAATGGCAGCAGCCTAACAGCAAAGATCTTAAAAAGAAGACTTGGAGATCCACCGTCTGCCAAAGACTGTCCCCATGGAGGAGCAGCTCTACAAAGCACAAGACTGGAAATCCGGTTCCCAAAGCTAAAGACCCGAAACATAATGGAAAGAAGCAGCAAAAAGAGGCAGAAAACAATAGAAAGAGCAGCCACCAGCAAACAAGAAACAGGGGTGCAACCCAAAGGTGCATGGAATGGCCAATGAAGATATTGAGAAATAAAGGAAATAGAAAACCAAAAAGACTAAAGGGCTAAACATGGACAAACAACAAAAAGAAGGGAGGCAATGAGACCAGAGGGAGCATGGTGGGGTGGGGGGTAATCCTACGGGGATCAACAATTATGCAATCATGTATAGTACAAAATCCAAAAAAAAAAAAAAAAGAATGGAGCCAGCCGGACATGGTGGTGCGTGCCTGTAATCCAAGCGCAGGGAGGCAAGAGGCCAAGATCGCTTGAGTTCACAGGTTGGAGACTACCCCAAGCAACATAGCGAGACCTGATCTCGAAAAAGCAGCCAGACGTGGTGGCAGGCGCCTGTAATCCCAGCTACCTGGGAGGCTGAGGCTGGGGATCGCTTGAGTCCACAGGATCGGAACTTCCCCGGGCAACTTAGCGAGACCAAGTCTCAGAAAAAAAGAATGGAGGCCAGCACTTCTGAGTCTAAATCTTGGGGTCCTCCCCTGCCCTCGGGACTGGGAGTGGGAGCACCACACCCATAGGGACCCACCCGAGTGGGGAGATCCAAGGCATTTCTGTCCTCATGGTGCCCAGCTTGGGGAGGTGGTACTGCCAGAGGAAACAGCCCATCATGAACACAGAAAGCAGGAAGAAGCAGCCGCGGAAGCTGGGAACAGCCACTTCTTGTTCACTTGCCTCAGGCCAAGCTGCCCACCAGCCTGGAAAGGGAAAGACACAGGCACTTCAGGGAGCAGCCAGAGGAAAGAGCTGGAGAAGGACCCCAGTGTGGCCGGTGTCATGAGAGCCCATGGCTTGGAGCAAGTTTCACATATGAAACCCTGGTTCTTCCGGTGTGACCCCTCTGCCGTTGGTTTTATTTTCTGTGTAAAGTCAAGGTGCTAGACCTCAAAAATAACCTCCTAACCGTACCAAATAGGAGGACCTCTGGCCAGTCCCCTCCTCCCCTACAAGCTTAGTGAAATATCTAAGACCAACCAAAATGCCACCTCTTCCATGAAGTCTTCCAAGACTTCACCCAGATCCCCCAGCCCCAGGCTCTTGGAACAAGCCTCAGCTATGGACCATACCCAGCTCTCTAGTACCACAGTCATGCTGCTCCCATGAGCTCACCAGCTGGTGGAGTGAGTCACCCAAGAGCAAGGCTGTCTCTCCCTTCCCCCCTGCATGGCCCCAGGCTTGTCCTGGTTGCTCAACACAGAACATGAGGGTCCTGAGGATTCAAGGCAGCATTCCCAGGACACCCACTTTCCTCAACTCTTCTGCGCACCTCCACTTTCCAGAACATCCGCCTCTTCTTTGCCTCCACTTTTGGTTTCTGAGCCCGGGAGAGACGCCCAGGCCAGGTGTAAAACGCCATCATGTGGTGTGTGCCTCACAGTGGGGCCTGGTCCAGGATCACTAGCCTGCTGAGGCCACAGGCAGTCAAGGGTGGGGCTTCCCACGCCCCACTGCACCCCAGCATGTGGTCTGCAGGTCTCTGCACCCCCAATATGTCATCCTCCTCTGGGGCCCAGACTCAGGCTTTATTCCAGTGGACATGGAGGCAGATCAGTGTTTAGCCTCTAAGCGCTCACATTTTATTCGCAACAACCTGGGAACCTCTCTCCCCTCCCCCTGCTCAGCTGAAAACCACTGGTGGGGAGCGGGGTTAGGCAGAGAAAGCCAGGCTTTTCCAACCCCACCCCATCCAGGTCCTTCCTGGATGGTCTTCAGCCCAGAGGCCCTTGCGCCCTCTGCCCTGGGACAGCCCCTCAGGAGGGGCTGGGCATGTCTGCCTGCCAGGCAGATAGTTGGGGATGAGTGGAGACAGGGCCTGGAGATGTGAAAGGGAAGAGGAGGGCTTGCTGGCTTGTTCTGAGAGTGCGGTGAGCTCACACATGCCAGCACTTGGCTCCCACCCTGCAGGGGAAGCTCTGGGGCTCTATGTGATGGCGATGAAAGCACTTGGGGGTGACTTGCGCCAGTATTTGAGGTACGCCTTCATGGGACTGTGTCTCACCTGGTTCTTCATCCTCTGCAAGGTGTGGAAGATTCCAGCTCCTTGAACACCCAGGTCTTCAGCCCGGGAGGCCCTGTGGGTAGGACGCTGAAGAGGACGCAAAGGAAAAGAGTCAGAGAAATAGTGGAAGGCAAGGAGGGGGGTGAGGGTGGGAGCGAGGCAGAGCACCCCACCCCAATTACATCCAAAGGCAAGGGGAACCGGGCTTGGAAACCTCCGAGTGACCAGCTGTCCAGGTCAGCCCAGTTCGGTCCTCATATCGGCACTACAGGTCCCAAGCTCCTAGAAGCTCCTATCCCAGGAAAACAACACTATCAACCCCACCCTGCCCTTACCACCCACCTACCCCACCCCGCGCTTAGCTCTAGCTCACCCCCTTCTGGAAGCTTCAGGAAGGATCTAGCAACTCAGACCTGACCACAGCTGGCCAGGGCCTCTGGGCATGCCCCTGTCGCAGGGACAGAGCTGATCCTGGGTTCTGCAGAGCAGGCTTCACCAGGTGCTGGCAGATGTGGGCTGAGTTTCCCCAGCGCTAATCCCTTCTGGGCCAAGGGGCTTAGCTCCCAGGGCCTCCAAGCTGTAGGACAGGGCACATCTGTCAGGGAGACTGGAAAGTTCCACGTGACCAAGAGCCCAGGCCAGCAAGCACGACTGTCTCCCAAGTGTAAGGGAGACAAGGGTGCTGACCGTGGCCTCCCAGACTCATCCGTCTTCCTCCAGGTCTTCGTCTACTTCTGAAGGCCTTGGGCCTTTCCTTCCATTGTACAGGCAGCTCGGATGGTCTTTCCCAAGGATCCAGGCTGGGTGGTGACTAGACTGGGGGGCGACTGGGGGGTGAGGGGGGACAGAGATGTCAAGCTGATGCTGCACCCACATGGTGCTGAGTGCGTCAGGCCCCATTTGACGTGGGAGGACACCAATGTGTAGAGAAGTGAGTCCCCAGGATGGACAGACAGCAGGAGCAGGCGGGAGTCCTGCTGTCCCACAGACACTATGGCATCTTGTCTGTCCTCTTCCAGTCTGATTATGCCACCCCGCAAGCCCAGTCAGTCCCCACACTTAGGGCTGAGCACCTGAGCCAGTCCATCTGCTGCAGGCTTGTCCTCTGCTAACAAAGACCCTCACCCCTGGGGCATCAGCCCCTCTCTTGCACCTTCCTGATTCCCTCTTCCTGAGCCACAAAAGCAGCCTGTTCCTGGCCCCACCCCTGAATTTAGCCAAACTGGAATCAGCAGTATGTCATGCAACAGGGTGGCCACAGGGTGGCAGTCGACGTCCATTACAAAACCTGGCCAGGCCTGAGGCGCCTCCTCGGAAGGAACCTTTATTGGCAGAGTTCTTCCCTTCCTCCAGGGCTTTCCAGCCACAAACCAAGAAGATCCCAACAGCCCCTTGAGGGAGGAGTGATTCGTCCTTCTGAAGAAGAGATGGTGTCGGTCCTTGGCTTGCAGCGCCTTCCTGACTGCCCGCTGCACTTCGGGAAAATCTAATCTCCAGGTCGTGGTGCCCCCACCTGCAACCACGTTGAGCCACAGGCCAACATTTTGCTGGCAAGTAATACCCACTGGGGGGGTTGGAGGGCTTCAGTGACTTCCTCACAGGCACCTCCACTCTCCATGGTTTTCCTCTCGTAGCCCAGGGTCTCGGGCTCCAAAGTGGGTGGGCTGGTCACCAGCTCTTTCATTTCACATGCTCTCCTCAAGACTCCGTGCTTTATTGTGAGCTCATGTACAAGTCATCCAGACCAACTTTGTGACTGAATCGTCTCCACAGCAGGGGTTACCCCAAGGGTATCCGCCCAGGGATCTGGTTCTGGACGGCCCTAGGGCTTGGCTACACAGGCCACTGGCCGTGAAGCTGTGTAAAAGAGACTCTTTGCCAAGGTGTGAACAGGTTACAGGGAACCCACAGGATGGTGCTGTAACCCCGGGCTGGTCACTGGGGGGTCTGCTACTGCCACCGGCCCAAAGGGGATCTGGAAGGAGGGAGTTGTGTCGAAAGACCACCTGGAGAGGAGTGACCGTCTGTGACGGACCCAACCAGCCATGCAGCCCCCAGAAGAGAGCTGGGGGAATAACCACCTCACGCAACCTCCTCCTTCCCCCTGGCTTCTGCTGGGGACCCCAGTGGCTAGTCCCGCTGGGAGCCACAGGGCAAAGGAAACTGGCAGAACAGAGGGCAAAGACAGAGAAGGATGGAGGGGATTAGCCAACACCTCGGAAGCATTGTGGTTCTTGCTAGAGAGGTCAGGGGATTCTCCCCTAAGGGAATCATGACAGCAGAGACCTGCGGGGTGCAGTGACTCAGCTGATCTTCACAGCAGTGGAGGAGCTGGGTGGGGTTACAATGCCACATACAGCTGAGGAAACTGAGGTAGAGTTAGAACAACTAAGCTGTGGAGATCCAAGCTCGAGCTGGAAGTTGGGATTTTAAGTGGGAAGTGTCTCTCCTGGGGTCCAGACCTCGAGCACAAGGTGAGCGAGGATCTCAGCATCCAATGAGAAGGCAGAGAAAATGGCAGGACATTTAAGACTGTGATTAGCCATCATAGAGGTTACTGACTGAGCACTGACCGTACACTGGTCACTGGGCTCGGTGCTGTGGGGGGGGGGTGTGTGAACAGATGAATAGGGAGCTGTGCTCGCCCTCAAAGAGCTTATGATCTATTGAAACAATGGGGAGAGAATATAAAAATGTGTGCTGCCGGGCGCAGTGGTGCGTGCCTTTAATCCCAGCCTGGGGAGGCCAAGGCTTGAGTTCGCACGTTCAAGACGACCCTGGGTTCAAGACTACCCCAGGCAACATAGCAAAACCTAGTCTCAAAACATAGGTGGGTGTGGTGGCGTGCACCTGTAATCCAAGTGCTGGGAGGCAAGAGGCCTGGGATCACTTGAAGTTCGCAGGTTTGAGACTACCCCGGGCAACATGGCAAGACCTGGTCTGGAAAAAGCAGCCAGGTGCAGTGGCAGGCACCTGTAATCCCAGCTACCTGGGAGGCTGAGGCTGGGGATCGCTTGAGTCCCTGGGATCAGGACCTCAGGCAGCATAGCAAGATCTAGTCTCAAAAAAAAAAAATGTGTGCAGGTCAAAGTCCTGTTGATTGTGATATATTCCACTGTAGAAGGTCCACGTGGTGGCCTCCTAAGCAAGGAGGCCCCACGAGCCCATTGTGGGTTCACATTATAAACCCATTCTGGCCTAGGGGGCGGGCACTCAGGCTGGAGTCAGGGGGAGTCTTCAAGAGCTGGAGGCTTGGAAGAAGTAGAGCTGTAACAGCAGAAAGGGCGACATAAAGGATTGAGAGGAAGAAACCGTGTGAGCCAAGAAGTAGATGCATTTGAGGGGTGACTGGTCACCAGAATAAAGGAGACATGGAGGCGAGGGGGTTGGGTGAGGTCACACAGGTCCCTTGGCGAGGCAGAGATTTCCTTCCCTATCCTCTTCACGGAGAAAAGTCTCAGCTCCGTGCAAGCATATCCCTCAAACTCCAACGTGTGCTAATCTCTCCTTTTTTAACCCCAAGCCCACAGGCTCGGCTCCTGCAAGAGCCCCCCAACTCTGGTTGCAACCTCATTGTCTTTATTTTGACTGTTCCACTTCAGGCAGATGATGCTATATTTTAACTTAGGGATAAATGAGGGCATGGTGGCTCGTGCCTGTAAGCTTCAGCCTATGAAGCGGCTGGGGCTAGGGATCGCAGTTCGAGTCCCACCTGGGGCCCATAGCGAGACCTAGTTCCAAAAAAATAGCTGGGTGTGGTGGCGCGCACCTGTAATCCCAGCTACGTGGGAAGCTGAGGCTGGGGATTGCTTGAGTCAGTGGTACCCCAGGCAACGAGAGCCTGTGGTTCCACGGGCAAAAATAGCGAGACCTAGTCTCAAAAAAAAAAAAAAAAAAAGACTTAGGGATAAATGATTGATTTTTATATTATTTCTCCTTACAGGCTGATGCATTTCCTTAAGGAACACATTTATTTAAGAAAAACACTCATCATATTGAAATGGGCAATGTGGACTGAACTCTTCAGGTGGTTTACGGCCCTGGCAAAAGACACCAAGGGGGTACAGTGCTGCCATGTTTAGGGTACTCTGGTGTAAGGCAGAGAGCATGTGAGGGGAGAAAAGGGGTCACGGGAGAAGGGTGAATGGGGCTCTGCTCATACCCAAGAGGGGCTGGATTTCCCAGCCACAGCAAGAACACGCCGGCTGGTAAACGTGCTGGAGTCCCTGAAAGTGGGGTGAGGGTGGGTCCCCTTGGGGAGGCCAGTATATGGCTGGAGGTGAGGACCCTGGAGCAGGGGTCCAGGTGATTGACCGAGAGGCAGGGCAGGTCTCTAGCGCCCTGTCCTCCCTGCCTGACCAGACAGGTCCAGAGGTGACCCCTCAGCCTGTGAGCCTCCTCTGTGGTGTGACTCACGGAGAAAATGCTAGTCTCTGATTCGATTTTACTGAGTCGAGGGAACATCGGAAAAGGCCAGCCCCCCGGTCTCTGTCAGGGGGACGCAGACGTGCAGTCGGAGGAGATGGAGAAGCTGGACTCGTGCCTCCGCAGCCTGTGTTTCCTGTGGTGGCTCGAGCCCCTGCGGTGGCCCAGCCTGTTCCACATGAGGAACATCTGTTTCTCTAGCACCTTCAGCTTCATCTCGCTGAACACCAGCCGGTCGAGGATCTTGTCCTGGAGGGCGAAGCAGGCGTGCAGCCTCTCCACCTCCTTGGCGTTCATGGCCTTGCCGTCAGGCTTGCCCTTGTCTTCGCCTTTGCTCTCCGCGTTGCACTCGTCTTTGGGTTTGGCCTCCGGTGGCTTTGGTTTCTCTGCTTCCTAAGCGCCACCCAAAGAAAGGAGAATTGGTTAATCAGGAGAGCGCCTCCCTCTCCAGGTGACAGAATCAGCATCTTCATAAATTCCAACAAGCACCGCTAGGGGACATCTTTGCCTCATCTGCAGGGGAGAGAATGAGGGCCCTGGGAGGGAAGGGCTTTCTCAGCACCACCCAGCCAGCCGGACACCTCCAAGGTGCCAGGACCCACATTGGCTGTTGGTTTATAGGAATCAATGAAATGGCCTGTTCTCAGGGGATCACCACCCCTTAACCCTGTGGGTCTGTCTCCGGACCCCTGTCTCCAGAGCCAGCATCCCTCTCTGAGTCTTTTCAGGCCTTGGAAAATCACCCACTGTCATGTTCCAGTGGCTTCAATCACACTCCTCTCTACTAACCTCACCTGCTCCTCACCCAGCTTTTTCTCTTTGGATTCAGCTTTAAACTGCTGGGCTGTTTAAAGCCATTTAAAAATTAAAAAAAAAATTTTTTTTTGAGACTAGGACTCACTATGTTGCCCAGGGTAGTCCCGATCCCATGGACTCAAGCAATCCCTAGCCTTAGCCTCTCAGGTAGCTGGGATTACAGGCACTGCCGCTGTGCCCGGCTGCTTTTTTTGAGACCAGGTCTCGCTATGTTGCCTGGGGTAGTCTCGAACCCATGAACTCAAGCAATCCCTGCCCTCTTGCCTCCCAGCACTTGGATTACAGGTGCACACCACCACGCCCGGCCTAAAAATTCAATTATTTCAAGGCATGCTAAGAAACCTCCATCAGCTGACCCTGGAATGAGGCGGGCTTAGGGACATCATTCCCTGTGCTTTCGGCAACCCAAACATGGCTTTTCATGCCCCCAAACTTGCAGCTGATTGTCAACCACCAAAAACGGCCAATGAATAATTATACATTCTCTATGGTTTATGTACTGATATACTGTGTTCTTAAAATAAAACAAGAAAAAGGCATTAAGACATATGTCATTTGCAGCTACATGGATGAAGCTAGAAGGAACCATATTAGCAGAAATAAGCCAGAAAGAAAAAGAGAAATACAGGATGGTCTCACTTATGTGAAGGATTCAGGAAAAAACAAACAAATAAGAAAAATTTGAAGCAACTAACAGAACCGAATCATAGAGCGAGAGGGGGAGGAGGAAGAAAATGGGGAGGTGGAGGGCACGAAAGATTAAGATGGTTAATGGGTGTTAAGGAAATGGGAGAGCCCTGGGATACACGATGATGTAATAAATATATAAATAAAAATAATAATAGTTAGAAAAGAAAAAGGCATTAAGAAAATCACAAGAGAAAATACTATATCAATACGGTAAGTTTCAAGGAAAACTGGCACCATTTAAACCGTGTTGATCAAAATCAACAATATCATAGTCACTACATGTGTCCCCCCACCAGCTTAAGCAAGAAAATACCACACACGGAGTTATGTCCCCCATAGGGGGGCATCAATGGGCTCAGTCTCCCTCTTTTTGTCCCCAGACCTCCCCTCCCAGCTGCAATTCTGAACGGGACAGAGAATTTCCCAGCTCAAAATGCCAGTGGCGAGAAGATGGAGAAATCCCATCTCGGGTTATTTCCACTGTCAGTCTGCTCCATGAAAAAACAGGACACTGGTTTGTATGTTTTTGTAGATTTTATATAAAAGACGTCATAAGCTAGATTCCATTGTCCCAGGGATCTATTTTAGAGACATAACTATGCCAAGGCATCCATCTTTAGTTCATCCAGTCTCACTTTTTCCACTTTAAAGTAGTAACCAGGACCATTGTCAGAGCATGTGGAATCAACATGGAGCAGGGGAGCCTGGGATGGGCTATTTTTCAGCCCAGGAAACTGAGACCTCAACCGTAAACCCATGAAGGCGTGTCCTGTCCTCTGTCACCCAAGAGGAAGACTAAGACTTGGGACTTAGACCAAAGATCTGAATTCCTCATTCTTGCCCCCTTATTTGGACACATTCCCTGTTCCCGTCACTCCCCAATCTACCTGTAAATACTCCCATCATCTTCAGCAGAAGCTACGGCCCCTCTTGCTCACCTTTGGGGGCTCTGGGGGTGTGGGCCTGAATTCATACTTGACCAGCCAGTTGCTAAGCAACAGCAGAAGGAATAGGACCGCAAACAAGATTGGCTTATAGCTGATCAGCCCAGCCAACAGTGCTCCTATGGTGCCCGAGGAAGCAAGCACCCCCTGGAGGTACCTAAAAAGAGGCATCGGTTCCCCCAGCAATACGGTTTAGAGGCACATGGGCCCCCAAACCCTGCCTTGGTCCCCCCTTGGGGCAGTTGCCCTCCATGATGAGAGCCATGGGGGCCCACTGCTCTGAGTCATAGCCAGGCCCCCTCCCCCAGGTGACGCATAACAATAATGTTAACTACTCCTGTGTCTAAAGTAGCCTCTGTGTGCCAAACTTTGACAGGCAGCTTGCAAGCGTCCGCTCATGACAGCCTCAATATCCAGGTCATGGAGGCCTGACTGATCACTTATTCATTCAACATACTCAAGGATCTCGCCACTGGAAATAAATGGCCAGAAATACAAGGGACCTACCCTCACCATGGGAGAGATGGCAAAGAGAAAGAATCCAAAATTGGGAAATAAGGCCAAAAGATTGCTGCAGGTTCACAGGCAAACTTTAGTGTTGTCTAACTTGCCCACATATCACTCACCTAACGCTTTAGGAGAAGGTAACTTTGATTTCATATATATATGTGTGTGTGTGTGTGTATATATATATATATATATAGAGAGAGAGAGAGAGAGAGAGAGAGAGAGAGAGATTCCAGCTCTATAAAGTCACATGTTAACTTCTAAGAAATGGGTACATTGCTCCAGAAAGTCTACTTTATGGGCCTTTTTTCAGAAGGATGGAAAGCAGGATCATGAAGAGATCCCAGTATAATCGTGTTTATAGCAGCACTACTCATAATAGTCAAAAGGCAGAAGCAACCCAAAAGTTCCTCTAGGGATGAATGGCCAAACATGGGTCTAGAGTAGAGCAGAATATTATACAGTCTTCAAAAAGAATGAAATTCTGAAACATGCTACAACAAGGATGAACACCAAGGAAAGGATGCTGTGTGAATTAAGCCAGGCACAAGGCAAAAAGCTGTTTGATTGTGTTATACACGGTATCTACAGTGGTCAAACGTGTGGAAACAGAAAGCAGAATGGTGGCTATCAGTAGCTGGGCACAGAGGGAATGATGAGTATAGACATTTACAAGATGCTAAGTTCTGGAGATTGTTTGCAAACACTTGTGACTGTATATAACATTAATGAACTGTATATTTAAAAATGGTTAAGTGAATTTATTACAGCCAAGATATGGGAACAATACAAATGCCCCCAAACAGAAAGATGGATCAAAAGGTTATGATATATTTACATAATCAGAAAAGATAAACGTATGCCATGTGCAGCAACACAAATGGAACTGGAAGGAACTGTGCTAGGCAAAATAAGAAGGAAGGAAAAAGACAGCTATCAGGTGTTTCACTTATATGTGGAATATAGAGAAACCAAACAGAAAGTTAAGAAAGATGACTAGCTGACCATAGCTCTAAGGCATACAGCGAGGGAGAGGGAGGAAGAGGTTTCAGACCAGGGGAGGGAAGAGCACAGGTATCAGTGATGATGGTTTACAGGTGCTATGGTGGCAGTAGAACTACAGGGACTACATTTGCAGGGAGAAACCAAGTCCTGTGAAAAAAAAAATGAGTAAGAAGATTAAAAAATAAATTTTTAAAAATGAAAGCAATATCACCATACATAAAAAATAATTGTATTGGTAAATACCACCATTGGTATTGATAAATATGTGGTAAATTTTATGTTTGAAAACTTTTAAATACAAAATGAATTTGTTATTTCTGGAGAAAAATGGTAAATTCCAAATCATTTCTTTTTGCAAGTAGATGCAAACATGTTCGAACTAAAAGAAAAGATAACGTTCAGGTTTTACAGTGTAGGCCTTGTCAGACTTCAGTTTTTTTCTCTCTCTCATTTAATTTTGCAATCTTCTGCAAGAATTCTGTTTTCCTATCCAGTGACCATATATGTTTCTCACATTTTCCATTGAACCAGCTTTTTCACTCTGCTTTTTTTAACAATGAGTGAAATGATTCTTAAACATATGCTCACTATTTTGGATGAGTTCTTTGTGTTCAAGTGTTTAATGGTTATGATAGTCCATTAAACTCCATTAGTCTTCACTTGTTGGGTCTTTAGGTTAGTTCTTTTTAACTTCTATTATCCACAACCTCAGGTAAACAGTGTTGAAATTAAATTTTTGTATGTGTGCTTAACTATTTCCCTACAGTGTTTTCCTGAAAGTGGATTTGCTAGGTGGAGGCTAAGTGAGCTAGTCAGGCTTTCCCCTTACTAGCCTGTATACCCAGCACCTGTAGTGTTATGTCTTCCCCATGATTGTGCGGCCTAGTGGGTGTGTGCATGTGTAAGTGTGCACACATGGGCCTAGGAGAGAGGGGATAAAGGAACGCAGAGGCTACAAGTACGAGCAGGAGTGAATACCAGCGAGAGAGCACCCAGAGAAAGACTGAGAAGACTCCTGGGGGTCTGGGGTGGGGGGCTCACCTGCTTCCTGCCCCCCACCCCCACCCTGGCCTGCTTTGCCTGGTGTGTCTGTGTAACTGCTAGAACCAGTATAGAACCTACGCAGATTGGTGAGCCTGATGCCTCCTTTACAACTGGGGACGAGGATGGGATGTTTAACCCAACAGTTGGCATAGTGGGCAGGATGGGTTCACGCAGGCAAAAGACAGTTGGTGTAGAAGGCAGGACAGTTCACACAGACACTTAGCTGGGCCTGGTGGCATGTGCCTGTAATCCAAGCACTGAGAGGCAAGAGGCCTGGGATCACTTGAATTCATGGGTTCACCCTGGGCAACAGAGCGAGACCTGGTCTCGAAAAAGCAGCCAGAAGCGGTGGCAGGTGCCTGTAATCCCAGCTACCTGGGAGGTTGAGGCTGGGGATTGGGACTACTCTGGGCAACAAAGCAAGACCTAATCTCAAAAAAAAAAAAAACCAAAAAACAAAAAACACACAGACACTAGGTCAAAGGATACACAGAGTGTAAGAATTTTAAGTCTGATCAAACTTTAAATATATAAACAAGTCTGATAGAACTACAGAATTTAAAATAAACAAGTTCGACCCCCTCCCACCTTTATGTTACAAGACTCAGAGACAACCTACTCCAATATAATTGTTTCTTCTGGCATTTCTCTGGATGCATCTACATAGTTTGCTTATACTGCTATTTCTTGATTTCTCCACTTTGACATTATTATATTATCTTTTTAGGATGGAAGACAAGGCTGTAGCTCCTCCATCTGCACCTCAACCACCCAGGTCCCACCCCTGCTTCTGTAAATACCTCCTTCTCCACAAATTTTCTCTGTTCTGCATTTTCTCAGTATAATTCTATCACTTTGGTTAAAACAATATTCATTGCTTCTCTTACTCCAGCTATGCCAGTGTAGTTCACAGCTGAACGATTAGTTCAATCATTGTGCTATGATTAGTACTTTTACAGTTTCTAGTTTTCCTGGCCTTAATTCCCTCTGTTTGTGCAAGTTAGTAAAACAGTTAAAGTTCATTGAAGCAGAATGATAGATAAACCTGCTTTACATGAGTAGCTTTTGACTTTACATGTGAGTTTTGACTAATGTCTGCAGCACCCCAATCAAGACACAAAACATTTCTATCTCTATCACTCCCAAGCAAGTTCTCTACTGCTCTTTTGCAATCATCCCTACCTCATCCCGGGCAATTACTGATTGTGAAAGCATGCCAACCCGGGGCATGTCACAGTGTGTGGGTTCTCACCCATTCTTACAATTGCAAGACAGTCTCAGAGGCAACATGTAACAACAACGGTATTATTTACAAGGGCGAAATTAATCTGTAATCTGAAAAGGGAAGTTCCATGTTCCTTGCCCCACCTAAAGAAGATGGCACTGAGCTGCAAGTGGAGGACTAGACAAGAACTTGGGAGAGAAGGCTCAGAGGAGGCATGTGGGTTGGGCAATGTGCAAAGAAGAAACCAGGCTTGCTTTCCGGCCTTGCCTTTCCTCAGGGACTTGGTGGCTATGGAAGGAGACATTTGGGAGAGATGAGGGTGAGAGAGACCCTTAGGAATGCTGACAAGGGCAGTCTTTAGCTTGATTTGTACTTTGACTTTGCTCCCTTCCCCCTAACTAGTTTGGCCCCATCTATCCCTTTCCTCTGGTTCCCCGCCAGATGGTGTCTGAGGCTTGTGACAAGCTTTCAGGTCTCATTTGCCCTGCTTTCAGCCAACCATGTTTGGGGCAACATTTACACACGGGGATGGGAAACTTTCAGTGTTTTATTGGGAAGCTGTCTGTTATCCTTTCTTCTCTTTTCTCTCCATATTACGCACACTAATTCTGAAGTCCTGACCCCAATATGGGCAGTGTATTTGTTCTTAAAATTCAGGCATTGATTTAGCTGTGTCTGAAAAACGCAGAGGTAAAAGAGGCCTAAACAAGAAGGTTACTTTTACTCTGTTGCAAATTCCAGGTGTGGATCCTGGAGGAGAAACTATTACCTAGAGGATGTGTAGAGGGAAATTGGAGTCTTTAATGAAATAGAGAGACAGAGACAGAGAGGAGAGAGACAGAGACAGAGAGAAAGAGACAGAAAGAGACACAAGGAGCAGAGACTAGAGACAGACTTTTGGGGAGAGGAGAGACAAGAATGGTAAATGGCAGGCAGGTAAAGAGGTTAAGAGTAGCCTGAGTGACCAGGCTGGACAGAAGCCCCCTGGAAGAGTGAGCTGGTGGTGGCAGGGAGCCATGGTAACTGGTAGAAGAGTGATCAGTATGGAGCGTGAGGCACTGCAGCAAGGTGGCATAGCGAGCTGGAGAAGGTCAGGGATTTGGAAAACTGATTTGTGCATCAGCATTTGAAGAAGTTTGAAGCACCTTGGAGAAGTTGAGTAGCTTGGAACACTGGAGAGAGAGGAAGCAAAGAGAAGACAACAGAGAAAGACTGGACTTGGCCGTGTGCCTGCCTCAGGTTTGGAGGGGTAAAGGGGCACCACCATGGACATGGGTCTTTGGAAGCTTTGGAACTGAAAATGGTGACTGGGGTAAGATAACTGCCACTGTGGGTTTAAGGACTTTTTGTTTTCCCTGTTAATATTCCCTTGTAAATAAAATCCCTTGTTAAACTGCATTTTGAGTGGCAAGTGCTGCATGGATGTGAAGCGGATCTGTGGTCTGTTGGTCAGCGGCTTTGGCCCCCTTTTGTCCTGATATCAATTCTATTAAAGTTCTATTAAAGGTCTCACACACTAAGAATATGCTGTCTTTATGTGGCAGAACCCAGAATATGCAGGTTTGGGGTGCACACTAACAGAAAGAGTTCCTCAGGCCACACATGGCTTTCTGTCATATCCAGATAGAGTCCATAGTGTTCAAAAGCCCAAACCAAAAGGATGGTGGTGGCCCTATCATGAGAGCCTGGAGTTAATGGTGCATTGATCAGCAGTGGGCCTGGACCCAGCTCAGTTGGAGGCGATCACAAGTGGCACTGCTGTGATCAGAAGGTCAGGTGGGGCAACATCAGAGGCAACAGGAGACAGCTTGGGAGGTAGCATGGACACAGGCCAGGAGTGCTGGTTAGCAGGTGGTACCCTGGATCAGGTAATGGAGAACAGCTCTTAAAAGTGAAATTGGGTCAAAAGATGGGCAGAATTGCCGGGCACGGTGGCGCATGCCTGTAAGCAAGAGCTTACGGAGTCGCAGCAGGGTTTGAGGATCACGGTTGTAATCCCACCCAGGGCAACACAGCGAGACCTAGTCCCAAAAAATAGCTGGGCGTGGTGGCGCACGCCTGTAATCCTAGCTACCTGGGAAGCTGAGACTGGGGATTGCTTGAGTCTGTGGTACACAGGCAACATGAGCCTGCACTTTCACAGGCAAAAATAGTGAGACC
>PVHY01009467.1:0-56294 GCA_004024945.1 Uropsilus gracilis
AAGAGAAGAGAATGGCAGGCAGATAAAGAGTAGCCCAAGTGACCAGGCTGGGCAGAAGCCCCCTGGAAGAGTGAGCTGGTGGTGGCGAGTAGTCATGGTAGCCAGTGGAAGAGTGGCCAGTTTGGAAAGTGTGACTCCACAGCAATGTGGCCTGGAACGCTGGTAACTGGAAATGGCCAGGAATTTGGAAAGCTGATTCGTACATCAGCAATCCTGGAAGAAGTTTGAAGCACCTTGAAGAAGTGGAGCAGCTTGGGATACTGGAGAGAGAAGAAGAAAAGAGAAGATGCCAGCAAAAGACTGGAATTTGCAGAGTGCCAACCTCTGAGATTTGGAGGGGCAACGGGGCACCATCTTGGACTGTGTCTTTGGGACCTTTGGAACTGAGAATGGTGACTGGGGTAAGATAACTGTCACTTGTCACTTTAAGGACTTTTCATTTTCCCTGTTGATCTCCCTTGTAAATAAAATCCCTTGTTAAACTGTATTTTGAGTGGCAACTGCTACGCATGGGTGATACGGACCTGGGGCTTCTAAGTTGGAGCCTTTCCCCTCCTTTTCGACCCGATTTCAGTTATTTACCTTTTCTAGCCTTTGTTTTCCCAGGTCTTGTCATTGACCATTTATATTACTTTCTAGAATAAAAACAGTGGAATTTTAACATAAAACCCAAGAGTTAAGATGAATTAATGTAATATTTTGATAAACTTGGCTCTACTGTAACTAATAAGATCATTCAAGTTGACATTTTTCTTTTTAATTTTATTTTTCAAGTTGTACTATTTTTTATTGAGGTAACTGCTGTTTTTTACTATCTATCTATCTATCTATCTATCTATCTATCTATCTATCTATCTATCTATCTATCTATCTATCTATCTATCTATCTATCTATCTATCTATCTATCTATCTATCTATCTATCTATCTATCTATCTATCTAATCTATCTATCTAATTGTCTACCCCAAATTGCTCTTACCACCTTGTCACCTGTGAACCATCATTTTGATCTCTTGTGAAGTCAGCTTTTTTCTATTTTTCTAGTCTTCTCACCAGATTACATGTGAGATGTTACCATTAGTAAAATTATTTCAACAGCAATTTTTGTTCTGAATGGAAAATTTACCCAGTGCTCAGATAATCCAGTGCTTAGATTTTCAGGGCTAGGTGTTTACCTGGTCTCTTGTGAAACTTTGATCTTACCCATGACTCTTTAGTTCTTCAGGTACCAAAAGCATAACATCAAATTTAGTGAATTGTTGATTAGCATCCTGCAAACAAAGATATTTGACTGATTGTCTGAAATGACTAAATGGTTTAGGGTAGGTATTGTAGATGCAATCACTGTCAAGAATAGGTAATAAGATCAAAGAGCTATTAAAATGCAAGGAAGGGATGCATCTAAAAATCATAAGCTGTTCACATTTATAAGTGAAACTAATATTATACATTATTTTGAGAAAGGGAAATAACATTGATCAAGCACCTACTATGTATCAACCATCTTGTTTTAAATTGCAAGTATTATCTGATCCACATAGCAGTTCTTTGAAATAAGCAATAAAACCTTCATTCTCAGCATGTGAAGATGTACATTTTTGAAATAAAAAAAAAAAAAAAAACAGCTTGACAAGGGCACAAAGCTACTAAAAGAATAATCTTGGATTTGAACCCAAATAGTCCTGACTCCAGATTCCTTTATTTCAAATAGAAGTAATTAAGGGGAGAGAACTATGCATTAGCTGAAAAAAGTCAATTCTTAAGAAAGAAATGAGTAGAGTATTCAAAGTTTAATACCTTGGATGGGTCATAATTCATTTTGAAAATATAATTCATCAATTCAAATACTGGTTACTAATGTTTTAGAGACGTTGATTCTGATTTACTAATTTTCTTATTTATGTAAAGAATTTCTAGCTTTTGTCATTCAAATCATTCCATTAGCATTTATACCATATACATAAGTTACAGTAGGGTAAGTTTTAAAATTGCATAATTGTCTGTTATGGGAAAATGTTACAGAAAATCACAAGTGTTGAAATTTCACTTATTTCCATAGAAAAGTATAGATTACAAACTCAGAAATATTAGTTCCTAGGAAGTGAGTAACAATGCGCAAATGGTTTCTCTAAGTATCATTAAGAGAATGTGGATATTTGAGACAAAGTAGGAAGCCACAAAAATTAATTTCAGCACTAAGTAAATAAATTACTGTAAGTTAGTATACTCTTCAGAATAATCTCCAAAACATGAAAAATATTTTCCCATGTTGTAACTAAAGTTTGCTGAAGTCAATTGACATTATGGATTATAACTAGTGTGAAAAGAAAGTAACTAGATGCTATAGCACACTTAAAATTGTTTTACTGTTGAATGTGACCTATAATCATTTTTGAAAGACTCAGCATTAGTTATCAACTACATTTGAGAAGAACAAAAGACAGAGTCACTAGTGAATAGGCCACCTTTGAAGAGCAAGTTCTTATTGAGTATGGAGGCTCTTGGTACTGTACTACAACCCCTTCCCACCTTTGTAACCCTAGACAATTATTTGCCTTGCAATGCATAGAAAAAATTTGAAAATGTGTTTTAATCTTGAAATACATAACACTGAAATACATATTCAAGGTTTTAAGAATTATTAACACAATTTATAAGTTAATAAGAAACTTACCTGCTTTGAATTTTGCTTCAAAATTTACCTATTTTTTTTGTGTTGACTTTGCATTTGTGGAATATAGAAATATAGAAATAGAAAAATATTATGTTGAAATAAAGAAGTGTAAATACAATGTGATTTAATAGCTGTGTATGTTATTGCTTCTTCCTGCAGACAGAACCACTTTATCTTTCACATAAAAGTAATTTCCTTATTAATCACTTGGAAATACTAGTGTATTTCTTCCAACTTATATTTTTTATTTGCCACTTAAAACACTACCATAAAACATCACTTAATTTTAACATAAGTAACAGCTTAACAGCAACTATTGCATTTATTACCATTTTATAGGGTTTAAGACCAAAACTCGGGATGTATTTGGTGTATCAGTGAAGTACTAGACACTTGTTGGCATAGGTCACAGAACAATTCCAATACTTTCAGATAAAAGTAATTTCAGACAAATAATTTCACACAATAATTTCATACAAAAGTAATCATGATGTCATGGATACTTTGAGGAAAATAAAAACCGAACAATCTTTTATTGACTCCTGTCAAAATTCAGATCTGGAAGAGATTATAATCTTAAACCAGAAAGGTTATAGTTGTTATATTGCTTTTATCTTATTAAAGTATTTAACACTGGGAGACTGTATATAAAGGACATGATGCACATAAAAACACACTTTAAATACTAACACAAATTTGAAAATATTTTGTTTTGAAGGTGCTTAGAGTCAGGATATATTCAAAATAAAATTAAAGAGTCGTAAAGAAGAATGTAGAGGTTAAAAGGTAAAAATCATTTAAGGACTAAATAAGGTTGAAATTAGAAATCATTTAAAAATGACAAACTTGATCATTTTTAGTGCATTCAAAATAATGACCACTTTTATATTATGAAAATATTGAGTTTTTTTTTTTCAAAAAAAAAAAAGAAAAATTTTTCATTCACAGCAAAATTGAGGGGAAAATACAGAAATTTACCATATACTCAAAATCCCCCATCACCCATATCTCTCACCTATAAGAGTGAAACTATTGCTACAGTTGACATACATTACAAGCACCCAAAGTCCATAGTTTATTTTTATTTAAGTCCTGGTTTTGTATATTCTACAAATTTGGACAAATGATATGTATCTTTCATGATAGCATTATGCAGAATATTTCCACTGCTCTGAAAAGTCTGTATTCATCCTCCCCTGCTCCCTGATGTCTGGTAACTGCTGATGTTTTTAATGACTTCATCATTTTCCTGCTTTTTCCAGATGTCATATAAGAGTCAAACAGTATGTAGTCTTTTCAGATTGGATCCTTGCACCACTTAATAACATGTATTTGGGTTCCTACATGTCATTTTGTGACTTAATAGCATCAAGCAATATTCAGTCTCTGGATATACCTCTGATTATTTATCCATTTATGTGTTGAAAAGTTACCAAGTGGCTACCAAGCTAGGGAACTGTGAATAGATCTGCCATTAATATTCCTGTGTTGGTATTCTTTGGATAAAGAACAAAGAATATAATTTCTGGGTTGTATGATAAAGAGAAGGTTCAGTTGAGCAAGAAACTGGCATACTGTCTTCCAGAGTAGCTGCGTTTTTACATTTGCTCAAGTAATGAGTAAAAATGTCTATTACTGCACATACTTGCTAATTTTTGGTGTTCTGGGTTCTAAGTTTTGACTGCAATGAATACTGGGGTTCATATAGACCTTCATATTGCTGATTTTGTATTCTTAATGCAGATACCTAGGGATGGAATTTGAGTCATATGGAAGATATATTTTTTAGTATTTTGAGTAACTTTCATATTGTTTTCCATAGGGCTGGACCAGACATTTTCCCCAACAGTGTAGAAGGGTTTATTTTTTTTATATACTCATCAACATTTGTCAGATTTTCCCCCTTTGATATGGACCACTCTCTTTGAAGTGAGGTGGTCTCTCATTGTGGTTTTGAAATGCATTTCTGTGATGATAAGTGATGTTGACCATTTTTTAATGTGCCTGAAGACCACATGTATATCTTTTTTGGAAAAGAGCCTATTTAGCTCTTATGCACACTTTGTGATTGGGTTCATTATGAGAGTGGTAAGTTCCTTAGAGATTTTGGATATTAGTCCCTTCTTAGATGCATGATATACAGATATTCTCTATACCTCACTATATATTAGCTCCAGGTAGTAAGAAAGGGTAGTGCAGAAAAGACTATTTGCTGTGTTATTATCTTAATTGGGGACCCAGTCTGATTCTAGCATCCCAGTTACTCTGTAAGGTTTGTCCCTCTTTTAAGATATATACTTTCAGATAACCTCCACTTCACTCACCCAGTGCTGACTTCTGGCTGAGCTGACCACTCTTCCACCACTGTCCCCTATTCCAGACAATAAACACAGGTTCTTCTCTCATTCATTTCCTGGTCATTGTAAATTGATTTCATCAGCATCAACCTCCTCAAATCTGCACTGGACTCTAAGGATGACCAAAGGATGATCGATTAAACTCCCGAGGAAGAGACTATCCAAACAGTATCCTCTGATTCTGGGCTCTATGAACTGCAGTCTGGGGAGACCAGTTACTTCTGCTGGGACTTGGCAAGTTTGTTCCATTTGTAGCACTGGCTTAATTCCTTATCAGGATCTACTAGATCAGGGTTGCTTCTAGAACTTCCTTGGGACTCACTCGGTAAGTAGGAACCTATGCAGTGGTCCTGTGCGTCCTCTCCATAACACTATACTTGTAGTGAGAGTAAGGGATTCCAGAAAAAGGTGGAGCATCTCTGCGTGAGACAACAGTCTGCATGAGGAGGCAGTGTGGGGTAGGTAATCTGCTGTGATTTTGTGGTCATGGGTCTGCAATGGTCTAGGAATAGCTCTAGGATAAATGATTTGTAAAAAACTTTAGCATTCTTTACATTGTTCTTTGAATAAGCTTACCTGGGTCAACATGTCTAATACAGTTCACCATAAATTTTCTGCCCTAGTCCCAACCTCCACCCCCACCTTACTTTTAATTTCTTCTTTGCTTGATTAATTATGCATGCTTGTTTCTGCTAATAAATAGCAAGAAACCTGCTGCCTGAGCAGCAGTGACTTGTCTTGCAAACCTGCTCTATGACTCCCCCGACACAACAGGCCTCTATCAAAGTCCTGTCTCAGAGTTTACTGAGGTCAGCTGGGTTTATTATGATGAAGTCTACATCCAGGATCTGCCCTGGGTCTCACTGATACCAGGGAAGGCCCACTGTGAGGGTGATGGATCAGCTTTCTGAATTCTTCCTAGCCTGGTGCTTCTAGAGCTTAGGTAGGATGGGGTGGGGGGAGGTTCGTGAGGAACTTAGCTTAGTAGGTCTGTTTCCAGATACCATCCGGGAGCAAGCTGAGGTCTGCTGAGTGGACCTGCCAGTGGAGCTGCTTTGAGGATCTTCCCAGAGCCAGATGGGTCTGCATAACTGCCTGTGGAGCCAGGTTGCGTGTCTGCCCACAGCTTACTGAATTCTGTGCCGTGTTCTGCAGATAGCTTAGGATGGTCAGTCTCCCGGTCAGTTCCTGGGCTTCAGGGCTTGCTGAGGTCAGCTGGTGGTTACTCTGTAAGTGCCTTGTCATTTCAACCTGCATCTTTCAGGGTCTGTCTGCATGTTGGGCTCACATTGCAAGACCAGGTTGATTAGCTTCTTGACCTGTTTCACTGGTCACCTTCTTCTAGATGTTACTGCAAGCAGGCTTATTGTCCGTTTTTACTTCAGTTATTACTGGCTTTGTTCTGCTGCAGTGGAGCTTGAAGTGGAGGAGCTGAGCCCAGTGACTTCACTCTGCTGCCATCTTGTCACTCCGTTTCAGGCTTTTTGTATATTTTGCAAATTGTCACTAATAGGTAAGTTGTTTTGTAAATATTTTTCCAGTTCATATCTTTTCAGTCTCTTGACTTTAGAAGAACAACTCCTAATTTTAATGAGATGAACCTATAAATTATTTCATTTGTGTGTGTATGTGTGTATTTGTGGTTGTAGCTGAAAGTCACCATCATACCATTATTAGGGTTTTCTTTTACATTTGCTTCTTGCAGTCTTATAGTTTTTTTAATTTTATTTTCAGATTTGTAGTGTATTTTGAGAAAATTTTGGGGAAGAGTGTAAAATCTGTTTCTAGATACATTCAATTTATTTCCTTGTAATTTGAGCTACGGATATTCTAGCACTATTTATGAAATTGTACTGCCAAGGAAAACTTTTCAAATATTGCTAAGACGAAGTATTGCCTTTTTTGTCAATTCTATCAGACTATCAGTTCTAATCAGTCTAAAATTGTTGAACTGTCTCAGAAAATTTTTTAATAATGATAAAATTTACAATGTTTTCTGACTTAAAAGAAATTAAATATGAACTAGGTAGGCAATAATTGTATAGAAGAGTGATAGAATAACGAAATACATTTTTCTTTCATAGTAATGCAAAGCACTTATATAAAAGTAAGGAAGCTTGCATGCATTGGCTTTGCCACTGTGTCATTATGGGTCCATTGATAAACCATGTGGTCTTCTAGAGCTTTATCTTCTCCATAAAATAAGAGAAAAATGTTGACCAAAACATACTTTAAATTTCTATTTCATGAAATATTGTTTCCTCTAACAATGTGGGAAAACATATGTATATATCCATACACATACATACAAATATGTTAGATCTTTCTTGAAGGAAAATTAAACAGTATTTTACATATTTTACATATTTTATATAATGAGATGGAGATCTGCTGAATCTATCTCATTATGCTAAACACATAAAAAATTTAACCCCTTAGTCTGTACTGCATAAACCTGAACATTACCTTCCAGAAATTTAAGAGCATTACTTTGTTGAGGTACATGGGAGTTTTAAACTGTTGAAAGAGCTTTGTAGATGTTCTCGTCTATGAGAGAAGATTAATTAAGGGAACATATTTACAAATAAATATTTTTGATCAATACTGTATTTCTATTTCTTATTCATCTGCCCAATGAATTTGCTTCTCTTTAGTCAGGATCAACCATAACCCACATTCTTTTGTCCAACATAACAAGTTCTAGCCACAAAACACATTTTCCTTTCTGCCACATTGTTTTCTCTCCCAGTAGTCTGCAAAATGAATAAAGACACAATATTTTTGTTCTCCACGTGTAAAGTTCCGTACAGCAGGCATAACCTATTAGATGGCTCTGTCTGCTGAATTTACAGAAAATTTCACTTGATGCTGGTAACTATTCATCTATTGATTTAGTTTCATGGGAATACTTCCCTTACTCTGTTCTAAACCAAATCACCAAGTCCATAATAATAATGTGCTACTGAAAAAATTCTGGTCATTTTGCAGTTATGCTTTGACTGTGAAGGTCATGAGTGTCAGGGAAGACTGAGGAGCTAACCTTATTCTCTTGCTCACAGAATGTATGAAAGGTGCACTTAAAGAGGAAAGAAGGAAAAATATAAAACCATAGCAATCTTTATTATTGTATATCATATAATTTAACACTATGTTATATTAACAGTTATTATACTATAATATAATATGAAATTATAATATGGTATAAATATAATACAGGATGCATGAAAGATACTTTATATATATATATATATATAAAATATTACATCACTCTATTTCCTGTGATTAACCCACTACCATGTTACCCATAAACCATCATCTTGATCTTCTGTGCTTGTCCCTTCACTGATTTCTCCCTCTCTCATCCCTCTCCCTAGCTGTATGCATTAATTCAGTTGTTAGCCAATTTTGACTTTTTCTCTTGACCTTTTGCTTGGTTTCCCAATATCCTATCTATAAATGAGACCAGAATTGACTGCACAGTAATAAAACCACGCATGTATGATCAACTAATTTTTGACAAAGGGACAACAAACATACATTGCAACACAGAAATTTTTTAATGCAGTGTGTGTGTGCATGTGCGTGCATGTGTGCGTATGTGTGTGTGTGTGTGTGTGTGTGTGTTTAAACCCAAATTATTCAACAAAAAGTTTTGGTCTTTAAGACCCAGATTAAAACCTTTAAAGCTAACTGGATTGCATCTTGCAAAGTCTTCATTTTCCTCACTTTTTGTTTTTAGTTGCTAGAATATCTTCTTCATTGCTCACATTCTGCTCACTCCTAATGTTAATTACCCTTTCAGTTAATAGTCTTAGGCATCTCAGCAATTCATCCATTGAGGATATAGAGCTCTTCTCCTACAGACCAGGGATAGAAAAACTGGACAGGTCTGCTTTGAAGTGGACATGGGGAAAGAAGAAGATGAAGGAACGGAAACAAGAACTGAAGGCAGTGCTTTCTAATATTTTCCCTTGAACTACAGCTAACAGCAGACAGAAGTGGAGACATACCCTCCTGCTTGTCTGGGGGCACAGCCTGAAGAAACCCATTTCAAACACAGATTTTTTTTGAACTTTCTACTTAAGTCATTAAAAGTAAGAGAATTTTTATCCTGTTATATAACATAAATGTTTAGTTCACAAGTAATGCTCTAAATATTTTAATCACAAATTATCACTTGTATATTCCAAAAAAAATATTAGATTAAAATGAGGGGGAATGGTGAGGAGGGTGGGGGGTTAAATCCCTGGGATTACAAAGATGTGAAATTTATATATAAACAAATTTAAAAATATATTAGATTAAAATATCAGTAGGAGCACTATATTTATTCTGATTTTTTCTCTTTTTATAACTCCTTAGATTATCTACATACTTATCAAACAGGCAAGCTTAGATCTTGTATTTAAACTAACTAAATGAAAAAAGACATGAGCAGTATTCATGCTGCCTGAAACATCCTAAAGTACTAGATTATTTTTAGGAACATAATGATACAATTATAAGGTGCTATAAATACTGATATAGTAGGAACTATAGATCTTTTATTTGAATAGTTAAGAAAAATCCCATTTTATTCTTATCCTCTATTATGGTTTAAAAATTATTCCATTTTTTATTACACAAGATTTCCAGTTATTATAATCCACTTATTAACTTGTTCACCTTTTTTTCTACTTAATTCACATGGCACATTTATAGTAAATATTCACATTCAGTTTGACCTAGTTCTAGAATTTCTGTTCAGTTTCACTGCCTGTCCTGGATTATGTTCATTTAACATATGTTCTATGTTCATTGAAGCACTGTTTATAATAGCCAAGTTATGAAAGCAACTTAAGTACACAGAACAGGTTGGTAGTTTAAGAAGATACATAAAATGAGCTATTATTACTTAGCTATTAAAATGAAATAATGAATTCTTTCCATTTGGGACAACATGGATGAAAATGGAGGAATAATGCTAAGTTCAATACAAAAGAGAAAGACAAATGTTTAATGGTTTCACTCATATTAGGAATATAGGAAAAGAAAACAAAATCAGACAACTCAAACCAAAATCAAGCCCTAGAAATTGGATTAGTTTGACCTTTTTTCAATGAACATTATAATGTGTATACAGCATTTACATTACTTACCTTAATTTTTAAAACCTTTTATCTTATGGTTCATTAATTGTATTCCATGCAACTGAGAATTTTTTTCTTTTTCACTGAATTCAAGAAAATTTAAATATTTTTCTTTGGTCAAGCAGTAAGTAAAAAGTCCACTACTAATCTCTTCTGGAAACACAAGAAGAAATAATATTTCAATCATCTGTTTATTTCTTGAACCAAGCAAGTTGACATATACAATTAGTCATCACAAATACATAATAAAAAATGAAATAAACTTGAACTTTTCAATGATTTCACAATAAATAAGCATCTTAAATGTAATGTTTTTGCCCTTCTACTGAGAGTTCTATTGTAACAGATCAATACATTTAGAAATGGGCTGCATTTGCTTAGTAGACAGATCTATTCCTTAAATTGAACATATGGTGGTAAACTAGGAAGCATTCCCTACAGATACATATTCAAACACACTGTCAGAAATATATGAAAACAATGAAATTTTAACATAAGTATTCATACATTGCATAACAAAAAAAAAAACATTGATTTGATATTAAAGCATGAATTAATTTTATGAGTAGTTAGTTGTCATATTAATAAAGCCAAATGACAAAAATGCCTTAAAATATTTACAACTAAGATTCAATTTTTGGACCATTGTATACATTAAGAATAGTCCTTGTCAACTATTCTTAGCTGAAAGTGATAAACAACTGCAATAGAAATATGTAAAGAAAATTATTTTAATGAAGACCTTGATATATCAGTACTACATGACACTGTACAATTAAAAAAAGCATTACTTAGGAAAATGAAAAAAAATTGCATTTACTTAAAATTTCTGAAAATCTTTAAAAATATTTTCTCACTTTTCTTAAAAAGTGCTTAACTTAGTTGAATCCTACTTTTAGTAAATAATTATTAAGTTTTAAATAGATTCCAACTTGATAATTGAAGAATTTCTCTGTGTCTGATTAACAATTTTATGTTTAGCTCAGTTGTAGCTTGTATGAGTTCTTTCTGAGATCTCTATTTTAAAATAAAACTGTGTCAATATAAGGAGATGCAGAAACTAGAAAGTCAAGGGTAAACTTTAAGAATTCTCCTCATATACTTCCAAGGGATTTCATTAAGAATAGAAAGATTCACCATGTTTTCTGATTTTGGGAGGAAGAGCCCAGTGGATAAACAGTAACTCTACTTCATCAGATTGATGAAATCAGTGTTCATAAAGTATCATTATTTTACATCCTTGCTATTGTTCTGACAGTATAAGATTTTCCCTTCAAGTGTAGTTAGCACAACTCTACAACCTCCAAAGCACCCGTGGTCTTCCACAATATTCCATGTGTTGTCCTCTACCCATTTTCCTCTTTTATAACTTTTAACAGTTAAGATCAATGATCAGTTTTCAGGGATTGATTTTAACATTTGTCTTTATCTGACTTTTTCTCCCCATATTCCACATACAAGTGGCACCATCCATTATTTCTCCTTATGGATACTTTCACTAAATTTAATAATCCCCCTCAAATCTGCTATGCTAAGTAAACTAATGAAGGTTGTGAGAACCTGATAAATCAATTCAGATGCACAGACTATGTATAAAATAATCCAGTCACACCATAAATTCTGTTATATTCATGGTAAGACTTTTCATTTAGTTGGTTATATTGGCAGATTATTTTAATTTTAATGTTTTTGGTAATTAATAAAAATGAAAACCATTTCCAAAGTGCTTCTGGAAGGCCTTTACTAATTTTTTTAAATTGTGCTTTGTTCACATAAAACATGACGGATCCAGTTTTCTCCTCTTGTGAAATCTGAATGTTGCAGGTCTATGATCAGCTTACTGGAGTTAATTTTCAAGGTGTCTTTTGTTCATTTATTTATAGTGCATCTCTATGTAAAGTTGCTCTGATTAATCAGGAGGAGAGGTCAACCCAATCTTTGTTATTATTTTCAGCCTCCAGCTTCACCCAGTTTGGGACTTATCCACATGGATAATGAATGAAGTAACCAGTTGGCAGGAAAATAATCCAAACATTTTCAGCAGCATTGACTCTCACAGAGGTTTACGTTGGCAATGTCATTGTTTCATATCTAATATGCTCTAAGAAATGATCTATAAGGGAATATGGGAAGCTGTCTAAAACTATGTGCATTTCTATATAACAAGTCTTGTTGCTATCTTGGGGTCTATTTAGGAAATAGTAGATATCCCTGTTCGTGTTATAGTCTACCAATAATTGTATCTTATTATCTCTTATTATCTTTTTCTCTTTTCCCTGTAGTTTATGTAATCTTTTATAGGCGCATTGGCAGTAGGTAAGCCTTACTTTAGCCTCTGTGTTTCTTCCAAACTGATTATTTATAGACAATTTTCAAGAACTTTAAGATTTTAAAATCCAAAATTATGCCCATATTTTCTTTAAGCCAAATCTCATTAACTACCTAAAACAGTGGTTTTTAAGTTGGTTGAAAGAAAGGAATACTACTATAAATAAATAAAAAATAATTATATTTTCAAAATCCTCTATGGTGCATTGCTTGAGATTCTCAGTGTTTTTCCATTCTTTTTTCATCTCTGACAGAGTGACCTTGACAACATTTTAACCTCTCTACGTTTCATGTTCCTTATCTAATAGAGGATCCATAATAGCAAGGTCTCAGAATTGTCATGAATTATTAAAGGACAGGCTTACAAGTGAGTCAGCATGTGATGCTGATCCTTATAAGTATTGCTTAAAATGTTAGTTATATATAAATCATAAACTGCATTTTAAATGATTCATAAAGCAAATAAGAAGGGATGTAGTCTGTGAACTTTCATGACAGTGGAGTCCTAACTGCTGCAGCTATTATACTTGGCATAGTAGTATTGGCATGTCACCAATAATGGCAGAATAACTCAAATTCTAAAAGACCTTCAAAAGTGACTCTGTAGAAATCAAGTTACCAAACCTAAGGAACTAGCTATTTTGACAGCATTCCCAAGGAGAAAGGACCAGGTTAACACTCCCTGCCAGGAATCTTTGCTGCCAAACATAAAATCTCCCAGAAAGCTACATGAGATAGTCACTAAGACCTCCTGTGACTATTGATGTTGAAGATCTTCTGCTGTCCTGTCATGTCACATGCTGGAGATAAAAGCTTTTCCTTGTACTCTTTCTCTACAAATTCCTGTGGTCTTCGAATTTTAAATCTAAGTAGAGATAAGTCTAACAATACATGTACAGACAGCAACTTGAGAACCAAAACTTTTTGAACTGTTGGTTAGTGCTGACAAATGGTCAAATCAAAAGCAAAAGGGAACTACAATTTTAAGGGCTTCTTTCACCTCTTCAAGCTTCATATTTAAGAGTGTGATTGGATAATAGAGATGTAAAATGTAATAGGCAAAACAAAGATTCAAATTTAGCATACAGATATTCTTACATAATACAAATACAATACAAAAATGCAGTTTTTGTAGGGTCATTACCTTCCTTATGCATCTTGCTTGTTTTACTCATTATGCTCATGTTGGCAGGTATATGTTCATAGCAGAAGTTATATATAAGACACACTCAGGAAAAAAAGACTGGAGTAATAAAAGAAACTAAGCTGTATCACTGTTAAAATAGAGCTGGCATATGGGGACAGCTTTATTGTGATAGAAGCAGCTAAAGAAATGACCAGGGCCATGACTGGAAATTCTTGTACTTTATGTGATATTATTTAATTTTTTTTTTAAGTAATGGAAAATCATAACAGGACATTCAACAACTACCATGAGTGTCTCAGTGTAATGATGGAAAGAATACACTGAGTCAGACTGATAGCATTATACTTACTGATTTCAAGCTATGTAACAAAACTATAGTAATTAAACAGTATGTGATTAGCATTAAAAACAGACACATTTTTCAGAGGGACTAGAAATAAGCCTACAGAAATATTGTCAATAAATATTCAACAAAGGGGCCAACAATACTCAATTCAGAGTGTGTATTTTTAATAACTAGTCTCCTGTCTTTCACTATATTCTAAAGTTGACTCCATCTTATATGCAACCTTAAGAATTTCCTAAATAATTCTAGCATTCGCTCTTAATTAGAAGCATTATGTTAGTAACAACTCTGCTTGCTGTTTTTTCAGGCAGTCTTGTACTCAAAAGGACCAGTTGTTTTCTCCTTGACACAAAAAAGGAAGGATAAATTAGATGAAAAGTTCAGTTAGATTCAAAAATCTTTTGCATTGAAATGAAAAATTAGGCTAGGTGCTATACTAATTCCTTCACAGTGCAATAAGACCTTTTATGAAACAATAACTTGATTGTTATTCTTTCATATCCTGAGCAGTGTCAGACTTTAATATCATACTTCTGAATATGCTAAATTTCATTCATATACAGCATGGAAACATTCTAAATATTTTGGGGCAACTGTCTAAAGCTGTCATTCAATAAAATACCTTTTTATATCATACATATCACATAATTAATTGTCAAAAAGACTTCTAATGTAAGGAATTACATGCAGAATCCAATATTCAGCTTAGCAAATCATTCTTTTGTATATAAATTATGTACAAAAAAAGCATTTCATAAATCAGGAGGTCATATCAAGAAAGAAAATATGTTACATGAGCAGGCTTCTCCTAGTAACCAACCAAGATAAAATAAATCCCATGTAAGAAAATAGGACCTCAGGCATAGCAAAAGCAAAAGCATTCTTGCGAAAAAAGTCAGCTGAATAAATTGAGACTAAGAAGGTATAAATGATCGCCTACCACATGTGCAGAGAAATCAAATGAATATAGCAGATGAAGCATTAATAAACCTCTTTTCTGTGTAGGAAAGAAAGATAAAATATTTCCCATCCTCTGTTATGAAATGAATACAGAATCCTTTTTGCTTAAACATATTTAATTCATATTTAAATTGTTCTCCGGTGTTCTGCATGGTGACATGCCAAGCTTACTCTTCAGACACTGAGAAATAAAATCTACTTTTTTAAAGGGGACTTTGATAAAATTTGAGATTATGCTGGATTATCCTTCCCTGTCCCAAATACAATAATTTGCTACCTAAGACATTGTATGCGTTTCTTCCAGTACTTCTCATAACCTGAAATGAAATATGCATTTCAAAAGGTATTTTAAGAGCAAATATAATTATATTTTAGAAAAATGCTTTGAGCCTATTACTCCACATTTATAACAATTACAAGACACTAATTCTGCCCACTAAATAGCATTTCAAACATAGTCATATATGTTACTTGCTTTTATTTTCCTAGTCTGGAGCCCCATATCTTTGGACAGGCCAACACACTTTTTCTAAATGGTTGTTTGTCTGCTATTTAATCCTTTAATCTCTCTCTCATAATTCATAGGGTAATATTTTTCAAAATTAGATTGAAACATTCAGTGCTTTCAAAATTAAAATTAGAAAGATTTGAAGAAAAAATGTAAGTACCTACAATTACTCAAGAATTTAGTACTCTGTACAAAAAGTGCAAAATAAATAAGGACAAGTTGATAATAAAATGTACAATAAAATATATCTTTGAAAGTAAAACAAAAGGATGACTCTAGCTTCAGATACTTTAATAAATGAATTTAAAATAAAATTCCATCCTCATTTCCAACTACTATAATCACTACTCAGGAATAAATCATAAATGCATAGTCTAAGTGCTTTCTTTGTCCAAGATACCTCCTCACCACCAACCTTTTTGTGTTGCTTCATTCAAAATGCTAATCATTCTGCTTTCAGCTCCAATAGCAAACTCCCTTTAGATTTCTCAGATGCTACCCCCAAACATTCATCTCTCTGCTCACTATGCTTGATACAGTTACTTCTAATTTCCTATGTAATCTGAGGTTATGGGGCTTGTTTGTGAGTTTAGTGTGTTTGCATGCTTTTATTTTTTTATGGGTCTTAATCTCTGATGGTTGTCTCTGAAATACCTGAATAAAACTAGTATCCTATTTGTCTTTCTATGTCTAGAATATTACTAAATAAATGATAAATAAGAAGCATTAATATATTTGATTAGTTTATTAAAATTTAATAAAAATGTAATCTATGGTGTTTTTGTAAATCTAATTAAATGTTTGAACTTTAGAATGCACTCCAGAGCAAGATACCCCAAGGTGCTTTTGAATTCCACACCATAAAGAGCAATAATATACATGTTATAACCTCAAGAGCACAGTAAAGCAAAATTGTTAAAGAATAGAAATTGCTGTTATAGACATTTAAAATTCTGTAGATATAGGATTGCAGGACTAAAGGTTATTAGTTGTTTTATACTATACATTTTTTATACTAGTGGAAACTGTGAATTAACTATCAATTATGTATAGTAATGGTGGAAGCTATTGCACAGTACATATACTGGTTAGTGAATCTTTGAAAGTTGTATTTAGTTTTAATGGCATATAAAATACAATACTAAATATATGACAGTATACATATGTAAAACCTGCATGTTATACTACACAGAACTCCATAAATTAAGCATTCAAACTACAAAGACCTATATAAGGTCATATTTTCAATCTACAATTACACTCTTCAGGGGTATTCAGTCTGCCTTCTTCCTGTATCCTCATGCATTTATTTCCATCATGGTCATGTACATAAACATATATAGTTCTACCTCAGGAATTTTAACAGATACATACTAACCTTGGTACACAAATTGACTACTTTAATTATAAATGGAAATTTTAGCCACTTTCATTTATCACATGCAGCTGCACATATTTATCACAAGTGTCTGATATATTTTAACTCCCAAAATAGGATATGGTATTGACCAATGAGAATGTACATATTAGAGGAGGTGCTAAACCAATCAAAATTGACACAATTTGCAAATAACTAATACAATCATGCTTATTTATAATAGAAAAATACCAGATAAACTTCTATTAATATCCACGCTCAGTGATTTCCTTGCAGTTTAACTGCTTCCCCCAAATGTCCAGATATTAAAATTGTATATATCTACAAGACATTTAATAAAACTTTTTGTAGTATTACAATAATGTGATAAATATAAAATTGTAAACTTTTGAGGTCTTCTGGGTTTCTTATGGAAATTCTTGGTTTCCATATCCTTTTTTTAAGATTTGCTTACAAATGGATATTTAGAGATTTTTCAAAATGCAAAGTTAGATAGGTAATCCTTATGAAATTAGTTTCTGTTTGTGGTATGGAATAGGAATTCACAATTTCCCATTCTGTGTAATAGCTTTCATAGCAAAAAATATAAAATAGTTTATCATTCCCTACTTACTTGAAATGACAACCTATTGTGCCCAAATTTTGAATTTATAATTCTGGATTTTCTAACTTAAATTCTAATTTATCCAATCCTACAGAATGCACAACATTTAACTAGACATTTGGTCTAAACACTATCCAAACACTAAAATGGGATTTTTCTGTTCTGAGGGCAAGTATTTTGCACACATAACTGCAAAATGAAATCCTTCAGCTCTTCACTGAAAGGACAGCCGATTGGGGAGCTTTACATGTGTTATTGAAGCACACTCTGATTGAAAGTTAAAACAAAGAATCTTGGATCCTCAAGCATTCCTTTTGCTTTATATTCACAATTCACTCTCATAACTAGATTTCATAGAACATCAAAAAGTAACAGCTCAATATTATTAGCCCCAATCAATCAAGAATAATAGCCTCTTTCACATTTTCTTGAATATATAGTTTACTAACAGTCATCACAATTTCTGTGAATTACAAGAAAACTGTATTTTCTATTTTTGTTTGACATATGTATGTACTATAAACATAGATATACAAACATACAAATGCATGCTATAACACAGATGCACATAATTATATGTTTGCACATATTCCATGTTTCTGATGATTTATCCATGCACATAGTATTAAAATTCCCCTTTTTGCAATCATCTCTTAGAGGAAACAATCAATTCCTATCGCTGGCTTATTGATAAAGACGGATGATGCCTCACACACACAAAATGACATTGCTTAATATTTTTTTAACCTGTATAGAGTGATTCTCTGCAAAGGGCAGACAGGTACCTAAAATGATTTGAATGGCTTTAGTTAAAGGTGGGGGGAGGGGCAGATGGCAATTTTAGTTTGCATTCTGGTTAGAGGATAAAGTTGGGATGAGATTCCCAGGTGAAAGGACCAGGATTTGTATGCTTTAGTGTTTTTACCTGTGTCAAGCATGGGTTTGCATTGCTGGTATAGAACCAGCGTTAAGATATTTCAACTTAAGATGCACTGCACAAATATAAAAAGTGCTAAGTGTGATTATGACTTGCAAAATAGTGGATGTATATATAAAGTGACCAAAATGAAGCAGGACAAAAAAACAAAAATGATTTGCAAGGAAGTGACATAGCTATTAATTTCTTTATATTTTTTCTTTTGCTATAATACTATCTGTAGAGATTACAAATGTAAGTACCCATAATATACAGGGCTGTTTTTCTACCTTCAATCGTTTTTAATGTAAGGTTGAACTATGTTCAGAAAGATAGAAATTGAATAGTAAGATTAATAGGAAGGTCATAGAGAATCAGCAAATGACTAGGAAAAAAACAATAACAACATTCACTGAACAAGGCATAGTGGGGAGACACAGTAATAAAGATTATACTTCCTAAAAATTTAATCAAGTAAGGAGAAAATAGATTTTATTACTTTAATGTAATTTTTGAAGTTTCCTACATATACTAGTCTCAATCTATCTCCACCTATGAGATAGATTTAAAATTTTATCTGAAATTTAAAAAGGAATGGTCATACACAGAGTATTTTAGAACAAAAAGACATTGCAGAAACTTCTGATTTCATCTATTTCTTAGCGACAGCTCCAAACCAGAAATAACCCAAGCTTTTAGTATTAACATGGTTGCTTCAAAAATAAATTAATAGAAGTTTTGATCTCTTGATACATAATTAGCAAGATACTAAGTTGTTCATTTCTGGTTTTTAACAGAATGTATTCTACCACCTACTGTTGCTTGAGGCAAACTTTAGTGCACTTTTATAATTTGTAACCTTGGAATTTAGCTACATATCACTTCCCACTCATTGTCACTCCATAACTTTGCATGCATGAATTCCTATACAGTATATTCAAAGTCAAATAAACCTAGGTATCTGTGAGGACAGCAATGGTGACAAGATTCTGTCCCTAATTTCTTCTCTAACCATTACTGCACAAGATAGCATACTTGAATCAGACAAATGTGGTGAAATAGTATTATTATGCATGACTGTTTTAAATATTATTAACATAGTCAGACATTTGTAAGAAACTAAAATGGAAAATGAAATAGTAAAAAGATTGATTATAGTTAATGACCTTGTAGGACACTGAACCTTTAGGAAGAATAGTTTTAGATTTTATGACACTCTTGAGAGACCCCATAGTTGCTGTTTGTGTACATAGCACAGATAGCAGAAACAAATAGGAGAGCTAGAAATATGCTAAATTATAAATAAAGTTACCAGTTCTAAGAAATGTTATAAACTGATTGAAGCAATGGAAAGCATTGTAGAAATGCTCTCTCCCCATCATTCCACACCTAAAATAATAACCATTTTGTGACTAAAAAAATCACCTGAATAAGAGTTCTTATGAGTTAATTTACATTACAAAAATAATAGAAAGTCATGAAATGAAAAACAAAAGCATGTGATTGATCTATATAGATAGACACAAATTAATCAAAGTAAAACTCCAGCAGTTTTTTAAATTGGCAGATGATTTTAAAATTTAAATGCAGATATTGTCTCCATGAAGGACATAATTGAAGACTTAATGCTCTACTGAGAGTAGAACCTCTAGAATGGATAATCATATAGCTTGTGTGGAGTAGGCTCAAGGATAGACAACAGATATAAAATAGTAAGTGCAGATACAAGCTCATGTACACATGCACACACACATTATTACTGTGCTAAACCTATTGCAAAAATCTAACATTGCGATTCTCAAACTTATGAGACAAAATTATATTTTTAATCACATCATCAAAATATACTTTTCTATTACATTAAGGCACCTCACATGATAATTTGTTCACTTAGCATAGTCCTTTCTTGTATTTTAATATGCTGCTTGTAACAGCATGTACCAATAACTAATAAACTAATTGGACTAAACATAAAAAGGAAATTATACCTTTTAAGTTTTGCTTCAGTCAATAGGAAGCTGAAATCTGAGTTTATCCAAACTGAAGGTAACATTTTATTTTCCTATCAAACATTTTTAAAAGCATTAATTAAATGTTATCTTATTCAACATATTAAAATATACTTTGAAGTTCAAATTACATTGTTTTGAGGACTGGGGTCATTTTAAGTATTTACAACTAAACTTTTTAAACATTAATACACAAAATGATCTTCATATCCTTATATTTTTTTTTATTTAGCTTTATCTCCCACTACTCATCAAGAAGAAATTTTCCATAACAAATTTTTTTTGAAAAACAGTATTTATATTTTTCTTCCTTTGTGCCTTGAGGCAATTTTATTTATTACACATTCACTTAAATGTTTACTGTCCATGAGAGCAATTTACCATACACATCACTAAAAATATTGGCTTGATTACACCATTCTTCTATTTACTTATATATTCATATTTATATATAGGTCTTGATTTATACATATTAATCAAGCAAAGGTTTATAAAAGTAATATAATTCCATTTGTACTTTTCAAATTTTCAGCAGAGATTTACAAATGTATATTAAAAATCTCTAAGATAAAGAAATGGTATTAAAAATTTAATTTGCATTAGGATATTAAAGGCATGAAAGTAAATACAAAGTCTAACTTGCATTTATGTGGTTAAACTACTTCCAAGATAATAACTAAATGTTAAATTTGATAATTTATATAACTAAATATGTATGCTTCTTAAATTGAAGAAAAATGGCTATTTTTCCCATTACAGAATTATTCTTATAGTCAATTTTTTTAATATTTGTTAATATTTAGAGTAAATATATATTTTATGGATTTTATTACTGCCACCATCTGTCATATCCCTTGGCTGTTTTTCCTTCTCCCTGCCTCTTAACTTAGAGATCTCACTTCACTTATTAGTGTCCGGCAGTTTTATAAACATTTTGCTTTGTTGAATTGACTTCCATGTAAATGTCTAACACTGGTCTTTGTCATTTTGACTAATTTTACTACACATGAATTTCTCAAACTACAGAAAAAGGCAAATTTTATCTTTCCTTGTTGAAATCAGGTGAAAAGAAAAAAAAAAACTTTTTACCTTGAACTTGAACACCTATGCCTGCTTCTCTCTAGGAAGCAGGCTACCAATAGTTCATTAGCATTTTCACTGTTCACCTCCTATTGTTATGCAAAAATCAGCTACCGGCTTCTCTCAGTTCTCTTCCCCTCTTTCAGACCTAAAAAGAAGAACTTAGAAATACAGTTTAAATTTTAGACTAGTTTGTCTCAATTTACCCTCTTCTAAACTTCTGTGGGTTCTTTCCATCATCCCCAGCCTTCTCAACCAAAATCCCAAGCCAAAGCAAGACTCTCAGAGTACAGATTAATTTTATTTCTAACAAAGTGATTACCTAATTACTATAAAAGGAGATTAATTTATTTCTAACAAAGTGATTAGCTAATTACTATAAAAGGAAACATGTAAGTAAAACTCCAAATTACTTTAACTTTGTCCAAAACCTTTCTCAATGTTGTCCAAAGTCCTTTCCACAAATTGTCCCAAAATCCTCAGTCTCTCAGTCCTGATCATTTCACCAAGATCAGTCCATCAGAGTTCATCTCCAGATGCTCAAAGTCATCTTCCTTTGGCTGCTCCTTTGACGTACTGCTTCTCTTCCATGCCATCTTCTCCTTGTCACCCTCCTCCAGATAGTAGGAGAAAATCCATAGAACCAGTAAAGTTCACTTTCTTTTCAGGCCTAACTTGCACAGCCTTTTCCAGACACAAGTCAAACTCAGCAAGACAAACTCTAACACGGAGTTCAAATCTGCAAACTCCTTCAACTTCCTTCAACACACATGCTGCTAGTCTGGGTCAGCCAAAGGCTGCAGGCCCCATGCCTTGGCTACATGGCCAACCTCACATGGCTCACATTTTCATCCTGCAAAGTCCCTGAACATCCTACAAAATGGCCAGTCTGAACCCCAAATCAGAATTTGAATCTCCATTCAATCTCAATCTCTTTCTTTGTTTCAAACCTCTTCATCTCTTCATATATTCTGAGGTAGTAAGCCCTGTCAGACCTGTATGCTAATTCAAATCCTACTCAGCTCTTAGTGATATTAATAATTGTAAAGCAAGAGACAATGGCACTAGGGGGATAGGTGCCCCCTATGTTTTAACAACTGTATATATAAGTTAATATATTGTATTATGAGAATGACAGTTTCACCTCTGCAGGGATATCCAAATAAGTTGAACAGTCACTGGGGGGGGGGATGGGGGGGGGAGTATTCAATGGGAAATCAAACAGTGATTAAATATTTGAACTATATAATACTATTTTTTTAAATTCTTAATTAAAATTATTTAAAAAATCTTCTAATTCTTCAATAAAAGGCTTTCATTGTTTAGCTCAATATTTAAAAGAAAACATGGAAACACATACTTACTGAAATACTAAGTAGAGAGAGAAATATTATTTCTTAGTCCATAATGAAGAATCCCAGCTGCCCAACTTGTAATCAATACTGTTACAGTTACCACACCCAAAGATTCATCTTGAAATATTGGAAAAACTAGCATAATATAATTTCATAACATAAGTTTAATTTTTGCTTATTTTATATGGAAATAAGCTAATACACCCTTAGGGTTTTGAAACTGAGTCTTGATTTAAATATTCAAGAATCCAAGATAGGGAATAAGTTGATTTAAAACATTCAAGAATCCGAGATAGGAAATAAGTTCTAATTATAATTTGAATTATTGTACTTGTTTTTTAAATAAAATTGTTTATCAAAGTGATTAGGACTAATTTTATAACTCAGTTGTAGAGGAAACAATTAAAAAATATTTTTTTATTTTCACTTTAATCACCCAATTCTATATAGCTGTTAGATAAAATTTAGTGAATAAGGGTGCCAAGAGTTGCCAGAAGTTAGGTAGTAGAGGACAATTGAATCTACAAAGATGTGAGTCCATTTTGTTTCTCACAATGCTCCTGAATAGCCACTTATAGATATGAATGAGTATAATTGGATCATTACCCGAGAGGAGTCATTACTACTGGATCTTCTTATTTGCAATATCACAAGAGAACTAATTGCTCTTTTGCATGCTATCCTTAAATCTAGGAGTGTAAAGATGGATAAATAGGTTGACTTAATATGGGAACAACCTAAGTATCTATTGGTTAAGGGTTGAATTAAAAAGATGTGATATAGCCACAAAATGGAATATTATTCAGTCATAATGATACGTCTTCTTTACAATTTCCCTGTGGCTTCCACAACAAACAGGTCTTAGTTCTGGCCTCTGCATCATCTAAAACAAGTCACAGACTAAATTCTTAGTATCTGAGGGCAAGCATCATTTTTCCATCTAAACATTTTCCATAGGAAAAAGATCTCTATTTCCTTCAGGTTTTCTTGGTATGATAGTTTGTCAATTATAAATGTACTTAAACTCAAACAATTTTTCCTAAGAACAGTGCCAGAATTAGACACAGTGTGATTCAGCTGAGAGTTTCTAAATATTTGATGCCTGGTTCTAAAAAGTTGAATTTCTGACTCTGGCATCATAGTATTGTTTGTCTCAATTGCCTAAAGATGAACATCCAAAATCAGGGATTTTTTTCAATTTCTCATATTGAGATTTATTTTTTTAATTTAAAGAGTAGACTGAAATGTTAAGCAAGCCAGTATAAAGTTCTAAGTAAGTAATGTATACTGTGTTTCATTCAGACTTGGTTTAAGACAATGTGATATATCTTCTCACTTTGTGCTGCACTAAAGAAGCATGACTTTTTGTTCTGTAGACTCATTTGTTTTTATCATACCCTTTGGATGCTACACTCCCCAGTGCTTGAAATATATTGGCATGGACCAAATTCACTGGTTCAATCAAACTGTGTTACCTTCCCAATTCCACAAACAGGAGCTTTAACTTCCTAATACGAATGCAATTGGAGACAGGGAGTTTAAAAGATAATTAAAGTCCATTGAGGTTATAAGGGTAGAAACCTAATTTGAAAGTACTTAGGCCCAAATAAAAAGAGGCAGGTATAGTAAGTTCATTTGAGGGTGTAGCAAAATGACAAAACTTGTCTTTTTTGCGTATTTCCTAAACAGAAGATAAAGTTGTGTATGCCAAGATCTGCTCATTTGTTATTTTAGAATATGAGTACATGGTACATTTGATTTGAGCATTTAAAATTCTTTTCCTTAAAAACCCCAAATGACACTCTATCTAGCTATGTTGTGTGGAATTCCCAACCCTCTATATTCTCAGAGCTATTTTCTTGGATGCTTGGCAGATAGGTTCCTTGCTGGTTAGAGGTTGCTAAGCATACAGGAAAGCATCCTCTTACTAGGCAAAAGCTCTGATAACTGAGGGGTGGAGGTGGTAGGCAGGCTAGAATGCCAGCATCCTTTGGATACAAGGTACCAGTGAATTTGGTCCATGCCAATGAATAGCCAGGCTACCAACACCAGTAACATACCTTACTTGTAAATACTAAGAGAGAGATAAGCAAAAATAAAAAATAGAGAGGATATGCTTTGTTTAGTAGGAACATGGATGGCCCTAGGTAATAGCCCCTTGTCACTGGGCCCTAGCTTGTGCCAGACAATAATACACCCCTAAATGCACATCGTCATGTACCTACTTTCCTACTGTTATTGATAAGGAATGCCTACTCCCCTGGGTATCATTGTCTGCTGTTTAAGATTGCAGATTTCAAGGGAGATATTCTAAAATGTGAGAATGACCTTGATTAGAATTTCCTTTCAGAAAGATACCAGGGGAAGGAAGAAGTAAAACAGGTTTTTTTCTTTCCAATGTAATAATTCAGGAGCTGTTCCTGGAAGACAGAAAAAATATGCAAAGACAGAAAGAATATGTAAAGAAGCTTGAAACAAAGAAAGGGATTGGAATTCAGATTTGGGATTCAGATCGACCATTTTGTGGGATGGTCAGGGACTTTGCAGGATGAAAATGTGAGCCATGTGAGCTTGGTCATGTGGTCAAAGCCTGGGGCCTGCAGCCTTTGGCTGACCCAGACTAGTAGCATGTATGCTAAAGGCAGCTAAGGAGTTTGGAGATTTGAACTCTGGGTTGGAGTGTGTTTTGCTGAGTTTAACTTGTATCTGGGAGAGGTTGCGCAAAAGTAAGGCCTGAATGAAAGTGAACTTTGCTTGGTCTGGTACTATGGAACTTCTTCTACTACCTGGAGGAGGATGACAAGGAGAAGACAGCATGGAGGAGTTGGAGCATGCTAAAAGTACATGCCAAAGGAAGATGTCTTCAAGCATCTGGAGGTGAACTCTGACTGACTGATGATGGTGAGATGATCAGGATTGAAAGACTGAGGATGTTTAGATAATCTGGGGAAAGGACTTTGGACAATGTTGAGAAAGGTTTTGGACAAAGTGAAAGTAATTTGGAATTTTACTTACATGTTTCTTTTGTAGTAATTAGGTAATCACTTTGTTTAGTAATAAATTAGTCTGCTGAGAGTCTTGCTTTGGCTTGGGATTTTGGTTGAGAAGGCTGGGATGGTGGAAAGAACCCATGCAAGTTTGGAAGAGGGTAAATTGAGGCAAACTAGTCTAAAGTTTAAACTGCGTTTCTAAGTTTTTCTTTTATAGGCCTAAGAGAGGGAAAGAGAGCTGAGAGAAGCTGGTAGCTGAGTTTTGCATACCGATAGTGGGTCAACAGTGAAAATGCTAATGAACTATTTGTAGCCTGCTTCCTATGGAGAAGCAGGCATAGGTGTTTAAAATTAAAGTCAGAAAGTCTTTTTTTTTTCTTTTTACCCGATTTCACTACTACTTTTTCTTACTCCTACTTTTTCCTACTGTTATTTTCCTACACCTATTTTTCCTACTTTTCTTTTGTTATTGGGGAATGGGGGCAGGCTTTTACTAAGATCCTGCTTATCAGTTTTCTTAAACCAAAGAAAAAAAATCTTTTAACTATTAACCTGATTCAATAGGGGAAAAGTTTTAATTGACCCTTAAGCTTCCACACACAAGCTACCTTTGTCATTTAGATATTTGCTGTTTACCCAAAGGCCCTTTTTATTCCAAACTAAAGAAAAAAAAGTATTTTATTCTTAGACCTATTTCTTACCTGTCCTCTCCAGGGTTCTCCTGACCACTGCATTGCTATGTAATTCCCACAGTGTCTAGTCTATGCACTGTGTAGCTTTGTCAACTCCTTTGATAAATTTAGACTTTCATTTAAAGCAAATACTCATGTTTTTCAAATATTTATAAAGTTGTAAAAATTCAGAAATTATTATTTCTTTCACCTGGACATGGTTAGAATGTTTTTTATAAGCACTAGTTCTTGTGCACATGCATAATATGTAATTGTGTATAACATTGTATTTTTACCAAAAAAATCATGTAATTCAGAGACTTAGGTTCACATATCTTCAGATACATATTACCACACTACAGGCACAGTCAATGTACCCTGAATCTTCCATCAGTGTCCTTTTGAGGACACTTGTTTTTATCTGGTAGTACTCTGTGATGCAGTTGACATCACATGGATAGTTAGAGGATGTTAGGAAATAAAATGAATGGGGACAGTAAAATGGAACAGAGACAACATAAACTCTAAATAATGAAATGTGAAAAAATATATAAAATTATTGTGCTCAAATGCTCGGATAAGGGTTTGAATGTACTGAAGCAAAGTGATCTCAATGTTTTTATTCCTTCACTTTATAAACTCCTTTTATAGATTCTCATAAGGCTGTCATGCTAGAAATCTTTTATTTTAAATAAAATAATACAACTGTTAATAAAAAAACATACAAAATTGCACTGGTGTGCTAAACTTTGAAATTTTATGATTTTCACTAAAGATATGGGTTAGTAACCAGTGATTAAGGGGTTTTCTTTAATTTAGTGACATATCAAATGAAATTTCAATGAAAGGAAGATTTATCACCCAAAAAAGTTGTTCAAATTATTTATATATTAGGATGCACACAAGCAAATTTTTTTCAATAATCACCTTAAGTATATTATTTATATAACCCCCTCAAAAAAAAAAAAGACAGAGGGCTCTAAGATTTTTCATATTTATGAATTTTTGCATCCTTTAAAAAGATTGTGGTGTTCCTACTACCTTTGCCACTCTCCTTATTTGTGATGTTTCTGATTAAAATTTCTTTATATGGTTTTAAATTAAAGATTTAGGTACTGTTATTAAGCTAAAATATTTATGTAATATAAAATTCTCTAAATTATTAATTGAATGCTTCCCTTAGATTCACTGAAGCTTAATCACACACAAATCCCTACAGATATGGGCATTTTATACCGATGCTATTGAAACTTGCTTTATTTACTTAATTAAAGAAAAGCTGCATTATATAGAGATAAAAAATAACATCACATGATCCAGCTTCTCTTGGGACCCTCACATACTTATTTTTACAACACATACAACAGTTAGAATTCTGTTAAAAATCAACTGTATAGTTCAGGTGTGACAGATGTAAACTCAGTGAGCTGAATTCAACATTTGAGTATATAAGCATGTTCCAGTGCTTACATTCCCCTACACTATTACATTAAAATGAGCAGAAGATACATCATGCAAATATATCTCAGTACAATGAAACCATAGCTGTAACTCTGGACTTGATAATCTGCCATTTTAAAGCCATTTGTTCTAATTCAAAGTCATTTCAGTGTACATGTTTATTGAGAAAAACTGATTATCCACTTAAGCAGAATAGAGAAAATCTGATCTGAAACATCGCAAAATAAAGAAAATGGCAAATGCAGGAGCAACTTTTCACTTTTATAGGAAGACTAAAAAAATAATAGAAATGTGAGAAGCTTTTAAAATCATTGTCATTTCTCAGGGTGGGTAACAGTACATTAATAATAACAATCTCTCTCTTTTTTTCAGTTACAAAAGGAAAATATTTTTGAAATCCAAACTTGCAAGATATGGTAAAGCCAAAGGAAAATTAAAGAAAAAGTAGTCTATTATAATGTTATGATGCAATGTTACATAACTTAAAAAATAGCTAAAACATCTGGCTAAAATTGGGAAATTATTAATTTGAGGGCAGTATGAGCTGCTGAGACAACAAAAAATAGAGAACTAAGAATCAGAGCAAACATTTATCTAAAAATAAATCTAACACAATATGAATGAATTCTTCACAGAAAACTATATAGCAGAATATCAGGTTGCAGACACTATATCAAGTAAGCATATATCATCCTATTCCGGAATTTATTTAATAATAAAGTCCTCAGGTACATATAAACAGAAAATATGAGAAGATTCTCAAATGTGAAAAAAAAAAGAAATTAGACTATGTAAGCAATCTAAGATTTGAGAAACTTTCCAAAGAATTAAAAATGTTGATTAGAATATTTAATGTTATAATATTCTGGACATTATTTGAATATGCTTTAACTCACTACTCATCAGCAAAAATGAAAAAGAAATATCCATATGATGTTATTCTATACTTTCTGGAAGGAATGAAGACATTAAGCATTGTTAAGCATGTTGAGTAACTTACATAATCAGAGATTGCTTTTACAAATTTTAAATTGTTATAGACTGAAAACTTTATGGTAGTATCTACTAATTCTAAGTATACACTTCTGGCATGGCCTACAACTTTATCTTTGGAACTAGGTAGCTAGTTATCTGGAAGATAGATAGATAGATAGATAGATAGATAGATAGATAGATAGATAGATAGATAGATAGATAGATAGATAGATAGATAGATAGATAGATAGATAGATAGATAGATAGAATAGATCTAGCTATCTAGATTTATCTATTTATAGCAATTTAAATTTTGAACAAGCAATTTCTGATAGTGTAAGCTACTCTACATGCTTAACAGTGCTTAATGTTTTCATTAAGTATCCAGAAAGTACAGAATAATATCATATGAATATTTGTTTTTTCTTTCCTTTGTTTTTCATATATATATATATATATGAATGAATATATATATATGTGTGTGTGTGTGAAAAACATATCTACCCTAGGAAAAACATATATCTATATATAGATATATATATCTATATATCTATATATAGATAGATACATATCTACCCTAGGAAAAACATCTATCTATCTATCTATCTATCTATCTATCTATCTATCTATCTATCTATCTATCTATCATCTGGACTGTTTCTTTTGTAATCCACAAACAAGATGTCCATACATGAAGCACTTTAAAATTTTAGAAAAGGGTAATTCTACTGCTTTCCCAGGCAAAGATTTTGAAATTATATATAAAATTGCAGCCTGAGGTGAATGAGAACTACTTCATGGTAATGGTAGAAAATAAGTGAACAACTAAATAGTCAGGTAATCACATAGCAAAATGGAGATGAAGAATCTTCTTTTACTTCTCTTTCAAGAATGACTATGGATGAGTAAGTCATTGAGCTTATCTTTCCATTAGATTTCTGACTCAGAAAATGATAATAAGATAGTTACTACCCTATAGTGACTATTGCAAAATTGAATGATTAAAATAAAGGTAATTAATAATCTAAATATATTGAAGGAGTTTGAAAAGGACCTAGTGAAATTGGGTAACAAAACAAGCAAAGCAGGGCACTTAACTAAACTATCAAATGGGAGCAGGTGCCCTTTAAAACCAGCCACTCATCAGGTTCATCCCAGCCTGCACAATCATACTACCTAAAGATCATACTACCTAAAAGGAGGCAAAAACAGATTTATTCTTTAAAAAGTCACTGAGGATTCAAGGGACTCCTTGACCACAAGATCATTCTCTAGTCCAAAAAGCTTCATGTGGGTCCTTCAGCCAAATGCATCCACAAAAACGAAGTTGTCCCACCTTCGAGTCAAATGAAGAAACCAAGATGGTGTTGTTGATCCTCCTCCAAAGGAACAGCGCCAGCATACTTTCTGCTTCAACTCTGAAGTGGACTGAAACCACCAAGACTCACTCAAAGCAACACTTCAGACATGATGAAAACAGCAGCAATCCAAGGTCTCTTCAGGTCTTCAGACAATTCCCAAGATTCTCAGTTTCTAAGTTAAAGCAAGTTTTCAAGCACTAAGTTTCCAAGTCAGATTACACAGGTCACAAATTTTTCCAGCATGCTTTCCTGGGATCCTCACCAGCTGGGGCTGGGGATGAAAATCTGACTTCCTTCCCTGCCCCTGCCCTGCTGCTGCACATGGAAGCAGCAGCTCCAAGGTCTCCAGCCTCCTTGGTGCTCTGCCACTCTCTCCCTTCTCCATCTTTCTCTGTGTGCTGCTCACTAGCTGTCCTCCTACCTAAATCCCCTCTCTCTGTCGCTCTGCTGAGAAAATCTCAGCTTCCCTTCTCTGAGTTTCTGCCTACCAGGGGAAAATGGCTGCCATTCTCATGCAGCATTACTAAGCTGGGGCCACAGCCCCCAATTACACCACATCCCCCCTATCACTAATATTAGTCACCCTTGGAAAAGCTTACTGAGCAGATATTTTACTATTATTTGCATTAGTGAGAAGAGAATTATGTGTAAAAGTGACAGACAATTCTCTTGCTTTAAGTACTTTAATGTTCGGGGAAGGGCAGGGTGGTATTAAGGGAACTGTCATATTTCTCCATGCAAATAATTTTATAGTTAGTACATTTTTCAGATGGTCTGATTCTTCCCCCTCATAAACATTACTTTTTAGTAACTATAAATATGTTAGATGAATATTAATATCTAATTTATATTAAAGCAATTAAAGTATAACAGTTAAACATTTTAAGTAAGATAAAATGGTGCATTAAGAAAGGTTAAATCTTTGTTTTCATGTATAGTTTATCTTTATAGAAACTTTTCAGAAAGTAGAAACACATGGTTTACACAGAAAAATAATTTAAGAACTTTGGTATATTCTTTTTTTTTTTTTTTTTTTTTTTGAGATTAGGTCTTGTTATTTTTGCACGTGGACCGCAGGTTCTCGTTGCCCGGGGTATCACAAACTCAAGCAATCCCTAGCCTCAGCTTCCCAGGTAGCCAGGATTACAGGCGTGCACCACCACTTCCAGCTATTTTTTTGGACTAGGTCACGTTATGGGGACAGGCGGGACTCGAACCGCGATTCCTAACCCCGGCCGCTTCATAGGCTGAAGCTTACAGGCATGAGCCACCATGCCCGGCCTGTATATTCTTAATTGAAAATTTCATGGTATATTTTTTATAGTGGTTCAAATTATTTTTACTAATATTTGGTCACATTTTTGGACTTTTTTAGTAAAGTAACATTGGTTTATGATATTACATATGCTTAAAAATACAAGATAACACCTCTTAGGTATATGGTGCCACTTGACCCTATATTTTTATTGTTAAAGGCAACTGGAGATTCCATTCTCTCAGTAGCTCTGATTTTGAAAGAGAAACACACAACAAGCAAACCAAAGTGAATATTCTGTTACCAACAAAATTACTTATATTTCTATTTTTCCTTTTGTCTGAACTTCATAGGAAATATTTGTCTGCATTTGCTATGATAACACCCTTAAAATGAAAGAGCCATTTTATAATATTCTTTTTGTTCTTTTATCTTCTAATCTGTTATTACTTGAAAATTTCAATGAAAAAAGAAAAAATATCAAAAAGCTTTCTCTGGATAATGGTTAAATTCAAGGTCACAAAATACTGGCTTTGATCCTGAATTCACAAGATCTGACCATTTCAACCATAAATCATACTTCCATTATAGACATTGCAATTTTCCTATTTGTCAAATCACTACTCTTCTTTAATATTGGCTTTAAAAGATGCACCATTAAATTAGAAAACAATTATAAGAAACAATGTAAAGTCCTTCAGGAAGTTTATATTCTGTTTAATGGAACAAAAATATATATAATCAGATAAATTGAGTGATGTATCATATAGGTTTTGATCAAGCATGATGATAATTTATTAGCTACAACTAAAAGGATGGACCTAGAATGAAAAGATTATTAGTAATTATGCAGCTGTGTATTAATGGCTATCCAATGTTGATAAAAGCATATTTTGTTAAAAAAATGGAAGATTTTATTATTGCTGAAAGTTATTTTTATTTAAAGATGAAATACATGATTCTACTCCTATTTAACCAGTATTTTTTTTAAGATGTCTTTAGTCTGAGTTTGGTTATTAATTAAATATCAGAAGTTAGTGTTCTATAGGATTCTGAAGCTGGGTGGTAAACCACTCCACTCCATCTCTGATGGTTTATTTGCTCAAATATAAAGTAATGCTATTATTGGGAAAAGACAGACTCATTATTAAAATTCCACCATTATACCATAGAGGAGCAATGCTTCATGACGACTTGCAATGTTAGTCACAACTTCCTGAAAGATAAAAGTGAAAACAGTGCATTCACATCTACCCTCTGAAGTTTGCTGAGGATTCACTGTATGACCAGGTATTCTGCTGGTGCTAAGGATACAATATATACTTCCTGTCTTCAGTTATTTGCAGTATTTTAAGTGAAGGAAAGATAAGAATTGAGCAACTAAATCATAACACATTATTTTACAATAATGTGTGTAATTTCACATTATTATCCCTACAAAAATCTCAGAACACTATTTTAGGGAAAGGATATTTAATAGGACTTTCAAGAAAAAACAAATAAAAAAACTGTGATATGGAATGATTCAAGGTAAAAGAATAGGTTAAAGAGAAAATTACTTGAGATGATTTTTTCTTTATCAGAAATGAATTCATGGTGATGGAAACAATGAGAGGAAAAGATCACGATTAATGTTTGAAGACAGAAGTATAGATCAGGCCAGGAACCTCCTTTAGGCAGGTAAATGTTCAACATGACTCCAGTTGTCAAGTAGAAAATGGGTTTACACCTGTTTTCTTGGTATAATAATTAATAATGCCCTTTCTTTTAATCTCAAGTACACTCTAGCCTGGAGGAACATTATAAAAATGGTATAGAAATTACAAATATTTAAAATATAGACCAAGGTTGTAAGTTATGTAAAACCTTTTCAGTTTTTGAGAGAGTAGGAAAGACTTAAAAATGGTTAACATGGATTATTTTCTAATCCAAAGTTTATACTAAATTTCTACTTGAGAATACAGCATTTTCCTTAGTGCCAATTAATGCCATTATCATAGGAAATAGGCTTAGTAATGAAAATTCCATTATTGTGCTGTCACCATAAAATAATGGATTAAATATAAGTCACTATAACCAGTTGATTCTTTTATTTTGCTCTCATTTCTACAAATACAGTTTTTCAAATATGGTGACAAAAATGATGAAAAAACAGCCCCCTCTATCTCCTAGTGAATAAAAAGCAGGATACAACTTAAATATATTGACCTGTAATTACACACTTCATTCCTTTAAGGATGCCACTGTACTTGACAAAATAGGTTCATTATTCATACAGAACATTTCTTATTCATGAATTTTTCCAGATGTATGTTATTAATACAGTAGTCACTAGGCATTAAGCAATTGAAAGGTGAATAATCTGTTGAAATGAAATAAAAACATAATATCTAATTTCACACCTTATTAAAAATATGAATATCCTTTTAAATATACATAACACAAAATATCTCTAATAATTGAATCTATTGATTATATGTTAAAGTGTGTTTAAATGTGCTAGATCATGCTACCTGATTTTCCATTTTGTTTTATTAAATTTAGAAGCATAGAATTTCAATATTTTTGTGTGGCTCACATCTGTGGCTCACATGCTAATATTACTTGGACAGCACAGTTCTCAGAATTTTTGCTCAACAGAACATATTTGAGATAATAGTTAAGCAATCTGATCTCTCCTGAAACTTGATAAATATTATAGACATCATCTTTCCTAGTCTGCTCAAGATGGAGGGTCTTCCTGAGATGGCAGCAGTTCAGTGTTAACACAAGACAATCAGGACAGCTTGCCATCAAATTACCTGTGTTAGATGAAGTTTAGTATCTTTATCTGGAGATAAGGTAATCATAAAATAGTCAATGTTCAAAGAGTCCTCATGCTTCCTAATTACTACTTCTCAAAAATTAGCTAGTTGTGGAAAAATGGAAGCTGTTGGTTTTCTGTGTATGTTAAATTTCCTGTATTTAAGGAGAGCCAAGTGTTGTAACCACTCAGCCATTGATTCTTCAAACTAATAGACAGTTGTCTATATGATGTATGCCACAGTTGCTTCATTTTTCTATAACAATGATAACAGCACATTTCCAGAAAATAGATGAGTTAGTGATCAGCACATATACTGTAGAAAAAGTCATGAGAAAGGATTAGTGTATGATGGAAATATATAGTAATTAGTCAGAAGACCAAAATTCAAAATAACAGGCTGAATACAAATATACTTGTCCTTCTTAATAGCCTTAAAGTATAAAATACTGATCATGAAAAAAAAAGCAGACAGAGGCTACGGATAGATGGTTTAATAAGACTCAAAATTTGAAAATGAGTGAAGTGTTGATTGGTAGTGCACTATGATCTGGAATACATAAAGAACAAACTTCATCTAGAAGGAATAATAACCAAAGGAAGGTTTCAGTGTGGCTACCCTAGTCAATGGAACAGGTGTTATCTGAAGATAGTTGTTTATTTTTCTTTTACAGGTATTTGTTTCTTTGATTGTCTTAGGCTTTTAAACAGAATTATTTGACTTTATTATACTTCTATTATATCTTTGCCCTGTATCTTATAAAAATATATTGTATACTCAATGCCTGACTTATTTACTTGTGACTATCAAAGAATTCATCTATCAGAAACTCATTTAGTAAAGGAGAAAAATTCATTTGTTATTTAACACTTCACAGTTTTGCAATATCTTTGATTTAAACATTTAAATTTTAGCTCAAAGATGAATAGAAAAAGTATGCACCAATAATAGATACTTTAATAAAACATTTTAATAAATAATGCTCTTGACTTTTTTTCTAAAAAGAGACTTCCAGACTTTTTCAAATTGCCTTGTTAGTGAAGTCTCAAATAAGTCACTTTGAAATCGGGTTAAGAAATTTAAATTTAACATTGTAGTGGAGGATTTTGGGTATCTTGGTATTGGATGTTGTAGGATAACATACACTTGAAGAGGTGTGAGCATGCAAATCTGTACAGATATGTAGTGTTATAAGCTCATGTTATCTCAGTGAAAAGTAATATAATAATACTTAAAAAATAAATTTTAATGCAACTAAACAGTCTTTTTAAATTTGTGGGTTTTGCTATACTTCTATAGCCATGTGTATGATCATAGCATGCAAATTGTAGGCATAAATTATCACTTTATCAATAAGATTATGTTTGTCACTTCTTTGTCTTCTACCAATATTTTTTAGTGAATTGCTACTAGCTTTTTTATGTGTGTGAGTATATAAATAATTTAGTTTTTAGGTTTCAGACTTTTACCCCATGGGATTCCTATTAAAACGTAGGGCATAGTTCTCCAGGTAGAATGAATGTTGAGTGTAATGTTCTTGAAACTGAAGTTTTATTGATATGATTAAATATAAAGAAGGTTAGAGTGATGGGAATGAAGAAGTCAAGTGGAGGTAAAATATATGAGAAAAGAATGAGAAGTAAGTAGTGGACGCTTTGGAGGCCCTGTAACAGCATTAGAGTTAAACTTTATTCTGAGTGAGATGAGACAGAGGGTTTTGTGAGAAGAAATAATATAATTTGACATGATTTGAAAACAACCATATAGATTGTCCTACTAGCAATAGACTTGGGAGGGTGGGGTTATTGGAAGTACAGTGACCACTAGGAACCAGTCTTAGATAATCCAAGTAATAGATGATGTACTTTGGATTGGACTGGGGTTGGGAGAGGCAGTAAGCCTTTCCAACAGTATCTGTTGAATAAAATGCATGCAAAGTGAAGGAAAAAAAGAGGAAAAACCACTTATATTCTTTTGACCTAAATGGTTTTGTTGTTGTTGTTTGAGACTAGGTCTCACTATTTTTGCCTGTGGAACTGCAGACTCATGTTGCTCAGAGTATCACAGACTCAAGCAATCCCCAGCCTCAGCCTCCAAGGTAGCTGGGATTACAGGCACATGCCACCACACGGAGTTATTTTTTTGAGACTAGGTCTCGCTATGTGCCCCAGGAGGGACTTGAACCGTCATCTCTGGCCCTGGCCCAGGCTTTCTAGGCCCAACATTGTTGTTCTTGATGAGAACAGCTCAGTTTTCTTTTCCCTTTTAAATTTTATTTTAAACACTTTACTGGCTTGTAGTTGATAAAAAAAAAAAATTAGCTTCGTATATCTATCAACGCAATGAATGTCCTAAATATAACTTCACCTCTTTATGTTTTCATGTTGTATTTTGATGATGATTATTAGTTTGTGATAAAATCACTTATCATAAGTTTACCAGTTCTACTGGAGTAGAGTGGATTTAAGAATAAATAGAAAGAAAGAAGCAGAGACCATGAGTATGGGCACCTATTGAAGCCTTGTTAGAAAACTATAGATAGCAGGTCAAGCAGGAATGTCAGGCAAGAATGTTGGATCTTACATTGTTTGTGTAGAATGATGATACTGAACAGAGAGGTGAAAAAAGTTGATACTAAAGGAAAGAGAAGAATGATTCTTTGAATAGGCAAAAAGAAAAGGAACCAGTGGGTGGGGAGGTAAGTGCTGTATTATACTCATGGAAAGTATATCCACTGAAATTTAAGAATAAAGCCAAATATAAGGGAGGGGATAAAGGAAAGTATATAGATTTTGTGTCAGAACTATGTAGAAAATTATTTTTTGATTTCTTCATTCTCTTCAATAGAATGAGAAATATGTGGTGTTTGGAAGTTTGAGGAGGCAAGAGGTGTATTAAAATGTCTAGGAGACTGGGAGAGTGAACTCATAGGTTAAATATAGTTGCATGATGGGATTCGTTGACAGCTCATAAATTTAAATTGATATAAGTTAACAGGTTTGTATATTTTTCTGTGCTCTTGGGAAATTAATAGAGAGCTGTCAGTATTGAATGCAGACTATAGGTATGTTAGCTGAGTACTCAGACAGAGATATAGACAGTGGAGTTGAGACAAAGCAAGTAACTATGAGATTCTAAAACACGAAAGACGTGGAATAAGAATATGAAGTAGTTGATAGGCAGTAGAAAGACCAATAGATAAGATGTGCTAGTGGAGAAGCAATCTTTTCATCTAGAGCTAGGCATTTTGAGGGAGAAATGGGAAGTTAGTAGGCAGTTGTTGAGAAGTGAGATACTTTAACATTACAGTGGTGGTGGTGATGCTGGTGGTGGTGGTGGTGGTGGCGGTGGTGGGGTGTGTGTGTGTGTGTGTGTGTGTGTGTGTGTGTGTATGTGCATGTGAAAGAGAGACAGAGAAAATGAGGAAATAAAGAAAAATGCCAGGAACATGTCTAGGTAGTTGGGGATATAGTCTGATGTAATGAGTTTCAAAATTAAAGGAAAGCTTTAGGAAGGAGACAGTAACAGTGACAAACAAATATTCCTAAGAACCTAAGTGAAACTTTCCTTGCAATGAGGGATTATAAAGTGTACTATGAGGCACAGTGTCCTTAGAGGAAAACCTCAAAGTGAGGTCATTAAGTAATTAAGGTATAGGTAACTTTGTTGAAGCCATAGCATGATTTCTGGGGATCATAAAGGAAAAGTGATTAATCAGGAAATGTGACTAATAGGAGTTTTTAGAGATGAATGGGACACAGAGTATGCATATTAAATTTTCATTGGTCACCAAAGTTAGTACAGATATAAAGCAGCTTGAATTTATCCTGGAAGTGCCTTAGAAGAGGTCAATGGTCGATTCTAATTATACCCTCATTCCTGGAACTAGTTACTTAGACAGATTGTGATGGTCCATTTGCATAGACTGGGCAGGAAGAAAGGGGAATCTTGCCAAAATGTTCAGAACTCTATGGGTTCCCATTTTCAATTTGCCAAGAGCAGTATCAATGACAAGCAATGAAATTCTTTCTTAAGGTAGAAAGTTATAATATAGCTATCATATTTATGTACTTGATAATTTATTGAAATATTTCACTAGCGCCTCAATATTCTGTTTAAAAGAGGTGTTGTTTGCTTTGTTTTTAGGTTTCTTTTAAATATATTTTCATGTAAGTGTTTTTAAAATGCAATGAGACTATTAAATGATAAATTTTAAAGTGTTGTCTGTCTCATGGGATAATTCAACGTGTGTTCATTGGTAAAGACAATGTTGAGTGATTTATTTTTCTATCTTCATTCATTCCATATTTTCCTAATAATTTGTATAAGGTAGAGACATGGAAAATGTATTTAATGTAAATTCTGAAATCCTATGTATTTATAGCATTATATATAGTACATATTAGAAATAGGCCCATTCAGAACATATCCACAGTGTGTGTATGTTCAGTCAGATGTTCTCAGAATATAGTCGATATACTACCTTGTTCAGAATGTACAGATCTTTCTATGGTTGACAGAACCTCCCAAATCATATTCTCAGCATATAAGATCCTAAAATGTTACAGCCATTGTAGTTTCAGAGAGTAAAATTTGTAATATCTAATTACAAAATTGTAAAATTTGTAAATAAGATATATGTTTATTTTAATAATCATCTGGGGAGATAGCTTGCTCTGAATTATAAATAAAATTCTTTTTATTCATGCCATATGCTGTGTGAGGCAGTATCTTAAATTGAATTTCTTCCAGAACAAACATTAGACTTAGAGATAAGAACTAAAATACAGAGAGTTTTATTTTGTTTTAACAAAGTGTTGGGAGCTGTGTGTGCTCCATTACTGGCCTGCTTTGATAAAGCTGCTGAATGTTTGGTTATTTGGAAAATAATACCACCTTCAGGTGGAATAGGTTTGGCCAAGACTTGAGCAGTTTCAGGGGAAACTTGTTTGTTGTGATTGTTTATTGGTGACTATAAAAGTCTGATGCAAAATAAACTCAGGGCCACAGTTCAGAGAGAGGGACTGTGAGCTACTTCTCTTAGGGTCTTTCTTGACTCAACTTCAATCCTTACCCTCCCCACAGGAACCATTCACTCATGTCGCGGCTGGCTTGTGACAACAAAGGAGGAAATGTCAAACAGGGAGAAATCAGCCAGGGAGAAAAACATGTCATAACTTTGTCATATATGTTTTCTATAGTTACCTTCTGTATATTACCCTATTTTAAAGTTGTCCACCATGTAAATGTGTATGTGCCTTGGATAGCAGCAGTGAAACATCAACTATCATGCACGGGAGGTCAAGGACATGCTAGAAACTTCTATTGCTCAAGCATATGCCATGTATCTGTGGGCTCACCTGTTCAGTGTGTGGCAGCAACCAGATCTGCAACTCCTTCCCATCTGGATCCACAGTATCACCTCTCTGTTATTTTGGGAGTCTAGGACAGGCATATGTACAGTTTTGAGGCAAACAGCTCGTCTTATCTACAGATCATTGAGTTCATATGGTACAATGAGTTCACATGGTATAATGAAAGGGAGAGAAAGTTGGTTCCTCTCTATCCATTTACTTCTTTTCCTCACACTCTATAGTAAGTTTCTTTTCCTGCATTTCCTGCTTATTGATCTAGAATACATAGATTCTCTCTTCCCATTCTTGTCAACCAACTCTCTTAACTTTGTAAATCCTCAAATGATCAGTCATCTATTTCATATCAGTCAAGATTGTCTCATATTCTGAATCAGTTTCTAATTCATAAGACAAGGAAGGGAGGAAAACCAGTCAACAGGGAATTATGGAAAAGTTGTTCATAAAGCTGACTGGTACTCCATCCCACTGGAATTCTGGGAGCAAACACCAAACAGTTTTTAGAGTTATTCTACTCTAGTAGAGATAGAGCTGAACTTTTTTTATCCTGCTTCAGCCAGTCATTGACTAAGTCTGCTATTAAGAAATAATTCTCCAGGTCTTCTAGTTATCCACATCTATGGGAAAAGCAGGGAAAAGTGGCAAGATGAAATCCTCCAGCGAAGAAACACTATTTGTTGGTGGATGGAAATCAGGAGCTAGAGCAGGAATATGGGGTGCTAACAGATTGTGAGGACTAGCTAAATCACATATAGAAACCTTATGAGAATTAGTTATTTTATCACAACATCTCCAGAAGGCATAATACTCAGTATCATTTAAACTTGTCTTATGCAGTTAAACAAAATTAAAAAAGGTTTAGAGAGCTTAAGCAAATTTCCCAAAGTCACACATGTGATAAGTCTAAGAGTTAGAATTTAAACACAGGTATAAATGATTTCAGAGTTTATGCTTATAACCACTGTGATAGATGCAAGATCTGAGTTCTATTTCTTCAATTATACATGACAGCACTCATGATTCTACCCAGCTGTGACAAAGATTGGCTTGCACCCTGGGATGTATTGCAGGCAATTTGGAGTTGCTTAATACCTTGTATGGAATCTCCTTTTAATTTATTTGCCTCAACTAAAGATGCTATCTAACAAGATCCAAGGAAAAGATGAATTTAGAAAGTCAACCAATACATAAATTACTGAGCATGGGGCTTGTCTTGCAGAAAACTTTTAATCTATTGACTCCATCTTATTTTTGGAAATAAAGAGAAGATGTGAGATTCTGATCAGAAGTTAGAAACTTATATGGTTGAACCACACTTGAAGAGTCCAGATACACAGAGGTAGAGATGATGTCCACCAGCACAGAAATAAATTGAAGGAACGATTGGATCATATGCTAATTCACCAATTGAATGTTGCTATATTGAGCAATTAAGGGCTCAATTCAGGCTAGGATGAAAATTAGAGATAATCTAAATAAATGGGTGTAGAGAATACATGGGGAATAAATGTTGAAAAAAAACCCTGATGTTTGAACCTGCAATCCCAGCCTCATCTCTTGCCAGTTATGGTATTGCATCTCCTGTTCTCATATTCTCTGCCCGATAATTAAATTCACCAGCCAACTACCCACTCTTTCACTTTTTAACCTCTGGTTAAAAGGAAATGATGCCCAGTATCACCTTTTCTAGTTTATCATTCAATGACTTTTCTATTCATTGCACAAAGATAAGAGCTCTATACATATTTCAGAAAGATCAGATTCAATGAAGTAAAACCAAACATTTTTGAAGAAGGAATATGAACTAATATAATTATTGCAACTAATAAGAAAATGTCACCAGTTTGCCAAATGCATAGCTAAATAGTTAACATTAAAAAAAGTTTCTTCTTTATATTAGCCACAAATAAGTGCAAGATACAATTAAATAAATAATATATTTAGGTGTTGAAAAACATGAGCTGTTTAAGAAAAAAAAATAGCAAAAGGAATATAACACCTCTGCACAGAAAACCATAGAATGATGTTGGTAGAAATGAAATATCTTAAAAAGACAGCAATATTTTAAGGCAATCTTCACCCATTCATTAATATATTCAGTTTAATCCCAATCAAATCCTACTGAGCTTCTTTAGAAATCTGTAGAAGGACTCTAAAATGTATATGAGAGAGTACACATAATCTAATAGAGTAAAATCAATTTAAAGAGAAAATTGGTAGTTTTATTTTTAACCCTCACACTGGCAAACTAGCAGCAACAGTATTTTGGGTTTGCTTTTTAAAAAATAATACATGACATTTAAGTACCAGCAAGGTATTTGAGCTATTTAGAATATAAATGAATTTTCTTATTGCTATTAAGTTGTAAGAAATTCTTATATGTTTGGGGCATTAACTCCTTATCAGATACAGAGTTTGCAAATATTTTCTCTCATCCTGTATATAAGTTGCCCTTTGACTCTATTGAGTATTTCTTTTGCTATAAGATACCTCTTAGTATGATGAAGTTCTGTTGTTTGTTTAATTTTGCTTCCTTTACTAGTATTGCTTGTGTCATACTCAAGAAATCTTTTGAGACCAATGTAATGAAAATTTTCCCCCATTTCTTCTTGAAGAAATGTTTCACATTTAAGTGTTTAATCTATTTTATGTTGATTTTTTGCATATATAAGATAAGAATTTTGATTTTACTCTTTTGCATGTTGATATCAGTTTTCTCAAAACTATTTGATCAAGAGACTATCCTTTTTCCAGTGGTGACTTTGTTGAAGACCGCTTGACAATAAAGATCCTCTGGGATGTCTATTATGTCTCATTGATCTATGTTTCAGGGTTTAATTGTGTGTGTGTGTGTGTGTGTGTGTGTGTGTGTGTGTGTTTGTCAGTGCTATGTTGTTTTCATTTTTTTTCAGGGCAAAAATTGTTTTACTTAATATATTCTATATTTAATAAATTGCCTAGTACTTAGTGGATGAATCAATTCCAGTATAATTTACTTATTTTCTCTTTATTTTTAAATACCATTGTTTTTGCACAGTATAGAGTTTCCCCCTCAGATGTGATCACAATAGTTTTCCCACCATCAAATTGCTCATAGTCCTCCACAACACTCTACATTGCACTCCTTAGCTCCTGTTCACTGTGCTCTCCCTTTACCTGCCCCACTCTTCTTGTATCCCATTATCTATAATACTAGGTTGTTTTAAATACTCCAGTTATGTAATATATTTTTAAAATAAGAAGAATTATGATTTAAAACCACATCAGGCAATATTTCATATCTGTTACAATTGCAGTTATGAAAAAAAGAAATGTAAGAAACATTGATGTTGAGGTGGAGAAATTGAGACTGGTAAATTGTTGACTGAAATGTTAAATAACTACTACAGAAAACAGTAAGGAAGTTCCATAATAAATAAAATAAGAACTGCCATATGATTCAGCATTCCCACTTCTGACCATATATCCAAAATAACTTAAATTCAGGATCTCAAAGAGATATATGTACTCCCATGTTTATAGGAACATTACTAACAATAGTTAAGATTTGAAAACAACCTAAATGTTTATTCATACATTATTGGATAAAGAACATTTGATAAGTATATGCAATAGAATGCTATTCAGGGGGAAAAGGAAGAAAAATCCTTCCATGGATAGCAATATAAATGTAACTTGGAGGATATTATGCTAAGAGAAAACCTTTAATCACAGAAGAAAAATTACTGCATATTCCATCTAAATTCCAAATGAGGGATCTAAAGCAGTAAAACTCATAGACATCTTTTGCATATTGTAAAACTGTTTTGTACTGTGATATAAGAGGCAGGGAGAATGAGAAGTTGTTCAATTGATATAAAATTTCAGTTATGGGAGATGGGTACATTCTAGAGATCCATTGTACAATACTGTGCTTATAATTAATACTGAATTTATGCATGTAGAATGTGCAAAGAAGATACATCTCTGTGAAGTATTCTTACTATAAGTCTTCTGATGAATAAATATCTTGAACAACATTACAAAAATAAATCTCATGTTGTTAGTAAAATATATACATATATATATGTAGGTCGAATTATTTACTGTATCACAAAAAGGTAAAAGAAAACTAACAAAAAATCTCTTAGGCACCTGTCCAAATAATAGCTTGATAATAAAATGGTGTATTGCACTCCTATCCCAAAATAACACAATTAAATTTGCAACACTGTTAATTGATCCCTATGTCATCATATTTACGCATACCAGGGTTACCAAAGTTAATAAATACTTGTTAATTGCCGAAGGCAATCTTTTTACCATTGGCAGTATCTTGTATCAGTTCCAGGACTATTTTTCAAGCTTTAAAAGCTCTTCTATAAAGAGCTGCTGAGTATGTCATTTCACTAATAATTGATTTTCTTCCCTTCATTTTCAAAACCCTTCAGGTTGAAGTAATACTGATTAAGACATTCAAGCACCACAGGTATTGGTCTTTTCACTTGTTCACTTGTAATAACTGGCATCCTATTGGTTCCATCTAAGTGTCTGTGCATGTAATGTATTATGTCTCTAAGTAAAATTAAAAAAAAACAAAAAACAAAAAATAAAAAAAAGCCCTACATAAAAGAAAAAGAATTACTGACTTTTATATTCTACTTTAATGGTACTGATTACTTTCTAAATATGTTCAGCACATTTAAAACTATGCTTTCTAAATGTTCTCAGTTTTTTGAAAGAGTTTAAATTACAGAACACAGTGGATGTTTTATTCATTGCTTCATCTTTTACCTCTGAATTTGTTGCTCTGTTGTGTCACATCACAACTACAGATACTATCAGAGAACAGAAATAATTGCACTAAAATTGCTTTTCTATGCTACTTATATAACTATGCTTTTAAAAAATTTATGTGAACTTATTATACACCCATTTTGTACATGATACAGACTTAAGTTGAAAGAGATTTCAGACATAGTTTTTTCTTCAAGGTAGTCTTATCAGCTATTGTATTTAGTTCAGGTTTTTGAGAGGGAAAAAAATCACAATTATAAGTATAATAGATTTATTTGAGGTTTTTAAGAGATACATGTATGAAAAGTCAAAAAGTTTCTTCAGATTATTATAGTATCAGATACATTTGAAGAGGGATAAGGATGGATAAAGATAGGGACTGGGTAAAAAGTGACTCAGGCTATAGCACTAATGTAAGGAAGCTGGATTAGGCAAACGTCCATAAGTTAGATTTGCATGTCAGTGACATAAAATAAAATAAAGTAAAATAAAACACCCTTTGCAGGAATAGTTGAGAACTAGTACTTTCACCACATTCAGTCTTTAAAAATAGTAACAATAAACATAGTCCTGATACAGACACAGTCCTGAATTTAGGTGAAAATATGCTAGATTTGTAGTAAACAAAGTACTTTACAAAGTTAGGACCATCACCCTCAAAGCCTCTTGCTTCCTTTGTCTTTCTAGTTGTAGATTGTTTACTTGGGAGTTCTCCAGAGAAGACCAATGATATTTATTATATGAATAGACTCATGATTACAGCGGTAGAAAAGTCTCAAATAAATTTTCATAATAATTTACATTCTAACTGAAAAAAGTAATGACTCCCTATAACTTTAATTTTAATTCACTGCTTCTCATAACTCATTATTTTTTTTAAACTATGGTCTAACTACCCCTTATATTTAATTTACAATGTCTTATTTTTCTCTGATTATAATTCTACACAGAATAAAGAGAAATCACAGTAATACTACTACTGAGAAATAATTATAGTCAATGCTTTTATATAGTTTCTTCTAATATTTCATTTCAAAATATTTTAATTTTTATAAAATAGAATTAAATTGGATCAAGAATAGTTTTAAATATATATTTAAAATATATATTTTAAAAAAGGAGGGAAAATAAAATTTAAAATATTTTGGAATAGAGTCAACTATTTCTTCATTTAGATAGCCAAAATGGTTTTTCTTTTTTTATAAAGAGAGTTAATTAAAAAAAAAGCCTTATATTTGTTAAAGGACTTTTAATAATAGTATATTTCTCTATTCCTTTTATTGATAGTTCATTTTTTTTCTAAATGGTTTATGAACATGATTTAAAGTTACTCAGGTAGAATTTTAACATTCTCACCATTCACCTTCCCAAGATCCAAGTGCCTTGTGATGATATACTCTCTTTGGAATATACTGCCTTGGGTTCCAAAAGCAAAGCAAGACCCAGTAAACATTTGGAAAAAAAAACAGTATTTTAGTTTATTGCATTTAATGCCTTTTTAAAAATGTTGGTTTTCAGGATTATTTTCAGTGTAAAGGTACTCTGACATGAAAAAAAGTTTTATCTTTAAGGTAGCTACTAAATAGAAAGAACAGTATTGTCTCCTCTCTAGAACTTAATCTCTCTATTAATATTTACTTACCAAGTCTTCAACTGTGACATTAAAGTTTATCTTTTAAACTGAGGACTGTGAGAGGCTCTTGACTTTTTGTGGTTAGTCTATTGAAAGGAAACATGATTAACTTAACTGTGGTGTATAATTTCCTAAAGTAGGTTAGAGAGCACAAGGTGATTGAGTTTATGAAGTGCCTTCTGTTGGAAATCTAATAGTTTAGCTCTAAAAATGCAGCAAACACATTGTTTTTAATGTCAAATACATTGTTTTTGATGTTCTCTCATAATTAAAATTTAAACACTAGAGAACATTGAATTTTGAAATTAATGACAATCTTAAAAATATTTGATGGTGAATGAATTTCTTTTCTCCAGTGACAACTGTTCTACATTGTTAAAATCCATGTGAAATTCAAGGTTAAAATGATTTTAAGGCTGACACTTCTCTTCAATGGTGAGAAAACTGCATTGCATTGTAGAAAGCACAAGTGTATAATGTTGGAAATCAACTGGGTTGACACTTCTGGGATATTTGACAATTTAAATTTAGATGTTCTTAAAATTTAAGTAGAGAGAAATTGATTTTCCCATATCATATAACAACTAGTAGATCTCAGTATAGAATGGTGTTTTTTACTTCTCAGATCAGTATTTTCTCTACTGTCCCTTCCTTGATAAAATTTTATCAAACTAGCTGATAAACTACCTAAAACACCAGTTTGTAATGAGAGAGTAAATCTTAATGAATTTAAATGATTAAACATCAAAACCTAAGTCTTTCAGAAAAAGACATTTGTGAAATTAATGTTTAGGTAAATTAATGATGGTAATTATATTAAACCTTATAGTATTGCATTCTGATGCTTAGTAAATACTTAATGTTTTCGAACAAACTGGTGAGATGTTAAAAATAACTGCTTTTCAAAATCTTTTAAATTAAGTTTATTGAGAACTAATTTTTAACTTTATTATGTATCAGTGAACTATGAATAAATTGTTGAAAGGTTTGTTTCCACAAAATTTATTTCAAACTAATCAAGATATTTTAGTTATTTTAATATCTATAGAAGATAATGAAATTCCATCTATCATAATGGTTCTTCTTAATGTCAGGGTATTTGGGTCATAAATTTTATTATTGCTTGTAACAGCGATATTATAATGGAATGAACACTTAAGCTGGGGGTTATATCAGGTCTGTTTATGTAACAGAAATTATCAGGAAACTCAATGTTCTCAGATACTTTGAAGTCAGTGTTGCTGAAAAGTTAGTTAACTCTGTATTTGTTATAACATGTAATTCGTTATATGAAAATTTTATCATTCACAAATGTTAATTCCTTGAGGGCAGAATTAACATCTTTGTCAAAGTTCATGATGTATCAGATCCTTTCATGGTTAGTGATTGAATAAGAGAAAGGCAAAGAAATTGAAAATTGCATCATCATTCTAATGACATCAGAGAGATTTATTGTGTATCTTTGTGAGTGTATATGAGTAGTGAAAGGAATAGGGCTAACTTTGGGTAAGGGTAAAAAAGTCAGTGAATAATTTTTTAAAATAATATCATAAGTGAAAAAATAATTCATATGTATAAACTGATAGCTCATAAAAGCTGACATTTGATTTCTGAAGTTTAATTCCCAGAATATTTCTCTTTCTTACAATTGAATATACTTTATGTTTACTGATCACATTGTCAGCACTGAAGACAGCACTTAGGAAGACTATAACATCATCTGTCTTTTCATGAAATCAAAAATTCAAATATCTTCATCTTTTAAAAAAGAAACAATGCTCATCTTTGTTCCACTAGAAGCGATCTCCTCTTTGAATTTTCTCCTATAATGAGAATTTTCTAATGTAGTCATATTTTATTGAAGAATCAATAGTGTGTTTATCTTTCTAATATCATCTGAAAGCCTTTTCTGCCTTGTAGTACAATTTGTTACCCTTAATTTCTTCAATATTATGTCTAATTTCTGGCCTATTGAACATGAACTTGCTTTTATACAAGCTTGCTTTTAACTAAAAGCATAGTTTTTATGATTGAGATATTTTATCAGTTATATTAAATCAAGAATATAATCCATAATGGAATTACATCCCTGAAGTATATTTGGCCTATATTAGGAAATTGATGAAGTTAATAAAATAATTGGAAACATTTTTATTAGGGCTTCATCTATGCTTGTCCGTCTCTTCTCCCTTATTGATTATTTCTGCATCGTGTGTGTGTGTATGTGAACTTAAATTATGTTAAATAATTTTCTGTACTTGTTTTTTTTTACAAAGACAGTTTATGTCAGAGGTTTTCAGTCTGTTCAAGTTTAATCTTTATTCTCTGTATCTAATAGACTTATGAAGGTATATTTTATTCTAATTAAGACCAGATTAAAATGAAACAGAACTATGATGAGTAATAGATGAGTCATTAATTACCATTTATTAGATGTCCACTATGTTGTAGATATTAGTATAGAAACATACTATGTCTATTTCACCCAGGCCTTGTGTTCTTTCACAATATTCATAGTGAATTTGAGGTTTTCCCTATTAATGTGAAACATTTCTATGAGTGAAAATATTGATGTATGGCTTGCTACACTTTTGATACACTCATTGTTTGTTATTTGAGTATACTTTCTTTTTAAATATCTAATAAATTTACAATAATGTAGCTAGTTTTTTTTTTTTAATTCCTGTTTATATAGAACAACCAGAAAATGGTCTCATGTTTGTGTCATGCTCATATCACTATCACATCAAAATCAGTAAAGGAACTCTTCTCATCACAGTCATGAAACTGGACCAGGCATTAACCAGGCAAATACTGAGTTAATCCATGAATTCAACCAAGCCTAAGACTATGATCATTCCCTGGATGTACAGGAACTTATGTCTCTGCTTAGAGACCAAAGTATGAGATAAGGACTAATTTGTTCTTCACAAAGCCAGTAAGTCATAACAATGCATCTTTACACAGAGGAAAAAACCCAGAGCTCTTCATCCTTGGTCCATACTGTTTGTGTGTATACAGATTAAGCAGTGTCCCTTCCTTCTACCCCCCTAACCCAGTACCTGCATCTATTCCTACCCTAGCTCACTCCCTTAGCTTTCCAACTTTTCTGCATGTGAATCTCCCTATAAAAAAACCCATCAGGGTGGTGAATTTGAAAGTTGTGTCCAACTATCTTGGTCAGTGTTTTCCAAATATTAAATTCTTTTCCAGTTCCAAATACTTGCTTCAATATTTGCTTTTCAACTGTGCCCTGAGTACCTGAACTGACTTGTTATAGGTAATAGTCGCTTAAGGATTCAGACAATGAAAATACATCTTTTTATTTTCAAGTTGCTAGGGATGGAAAAGAATCACAATTTGGCACATAAAATTTCTCCTAGAAGAAATTTTTGCCAGCTCCATCAATATTTAATTTGCCATTGCAAGTAACGTGACCATTCTTAACTTCAAAGAGGGATTGAAAGAATTCTATTACCATATCTCCAAAGGAAGAACTTTGGAGATATTTAGTGAATATCCCAAAAAACTATCATATGAAGAGAATCATCTCACTAAAAATCAGCTGAAGGACTGAAATCCAATATATTTAACTTTTTAAATTAAATGAGGTAATATTCTCTGCCATGTTCAGATGTCTGATTCAAATATGATTTTCTGTCTTTTTATTACAATTTGTTATCTTCTTTCGGATTACTATATATTTTACTATCATATCAAACACACAAAAAGGAAATATCTCCCTTCTCCAAAATTTATAATCAACATAATAGTACAGGCATTTTTATCCCAACATGCTATCTTTAGGTTTTCATTTTAAATATACACATATATAAGTTGTAATAATATTTTTCTATTGCTTAATATTTTGATTTTTCTTAACATGCTTACAAATGTAATGTTTGATCATTTAATATGTAATACAAAATTTGTTTTGGCATTCTATTAATGTTGCTTACAAGAATTTATTAGGTAGCACAAAAATATGTTTCATCTGATGAATAAATTTTGTCCTTTTCCTAAATAAGCATTTCTAATTTTTTTATCATCTAAAAACATTTTATTTTTTCCAAAAATATTGCATTTTTTAGTATGGTTGATTTTCATTATTAGATTCAGGACATCTTAAAATTTTTAGAATGATCTTTAATGCAAATCACCATACAATAGATTAGTGTCTTTTTTGGCTGATAAGATTTTTATACACTTAATATAATTACTTAATATACTTTAAAAAGGTCTTGAAATTATAAAAATTAAAAAGCAATTTCAGTTGTGTAGGCATCATTCATTTGATAAATGTTTCAGCGCATTTAATAGTACTATGTACAATTTTAATTTCTGGAGATTAAAAAAGTTAATGATATACAAATTTCATATTATAGAAATAAGGTTAGTAAAAAGTTAGTCACATTGGCTATGTAATTTGAAGAGCAGTCTATTGTAGTGGGGGCAAGGAAAAGCACTAAAGCCTGAAAAACTGTTTCCAGCTATTTTCTAGCTATTTTATGTATTAGTCACTGATCATTATAAATTTAATTCAAGAAATTTTAACTTACAAATCCAACTCTTCAGTCACACTAGATATCTTGTAAGTGCTTAATAGACACATGTGACTGGAGTCTTTTAATTGGAAAATGCAGATTATAGAATATCAGGTCCAAACTAGCATTAGTCCACATGGAACACTGGTAAGCTAAAAGGTCCTATTTCAAAGGAGATAAGACACAGGTATGAACAGCTTCCTCAGCCCTCAGAGTCACCTGCTTTGAAAAATTCTAAATAGACAATGAAAGAACATATCATAAATATAAAATTACTATGTTAGACTTTGGCCTATGAAAGAACATATCATAAATATAAAATTACTATGTTAGGCTTGATATGTTCTTTCATTATATTATGTTCTTTCAATATATTTGTTGAAATATTTTAGTATCTAGCAATGGGAAGCAATACTGAAATGTGGAAAAGAATGTGGAAAGTGTTGAACAGAAATCAAGTTGTTTGGGCTAAATACAGTAGGAGTCATTAAATCTAATTATTCCATTGTTTTGTTATATGAATAGTAATTTATCTTGGTGATTATTTGCATTGGAATGTAGGAATAGTAGGACTAATTGTCAAAATCATCAGTGATCAAAAAAGGGTAACAGACATTTTGATGACTACCCGAATCTCTAGAATTTGAGAGAGGAAGTGACTTTTTAAAATAACTAATTTTCCTACATCATTGTTAATTTTTGGATAGTGTTTGACTTCTCACTTAAGTGTAGTGCTCTTTAACTGCCTTCACCACCATACTATCTGTGATCCATCTTCATAATCCTCTGTGCTCTTCCCTCCCTTGGTTTGATCCTTCTTGATTTGACCCTTCTCCCTCCTCCCCACCTGTGTGACTCAGATCTATAGTCAATATGCAGATTTTTATTCTTTTCCTCTCTCTTTGTTTAATCTCTCTAGTTCACATATAAAAGGTATCATCTAATATTTATCTTTTTTCCTTCTATCTCATTCTGCTTAGCATAATCCCTTTCTTCCTCATCCCTGCTTAAACTTTTTTATTCAAGAAGGATGCTTGAAAAGTGGTGCCCTTGAAAAGATCCAGTAGAAGCAAGCTATTGCAGATTACATTGTAGTGAGAGAAGAAAATGTTGGTTGTAGTACTGGAAACATTAAATTACACTGAGAGATTTTGAGGGTGAGCTGAGAGATGCTAGAAAGGTAGAGGTGTTAATATCAAATAACAACCAGACTACAACATACATAAGACACATGACATCTAACCATAGGGAATTACATTTGCTTGGTGATCAAGGATGATAGAGACAAGACAGAAGCTTTAAGAAACTTAATCCCTATAGTCTTGTCTCTATCATCCTTGATATTTAAGACCTAGGTTAAATAGGAACTAATATTCAATGAACTATAGGAATAAATAGGAACTATAAAATAGGAACTATATTCAAAACCCAGACTAAATAGGAACTAATCAACATCCAAATGACTATTATTGATTTGTCTGAGCATCTCCTAAAATAATAACAACAATCTATATTTCTGAGATGTTGGTGAGACAAGTTATTTGACTTTGTGAGTTTTCATTTTGAAACTACAGTTGACTCCAGATTTAGAAGGTTCAAGGTTGTTCATAGTGGACCATTTTATTTTATTCAAGACTTTAAGGGGCTCAATGAAACCAAACCTTTTCAGGACCCTGCCATTTTTGAATCTAACAAGAAAATTGCTGCTAGCTTAGTAGTTTAATAAGAACTTAATGAATGCACTGTTAAAATTATTGTGCTAACTGCTGACTTGGAAAATAAAATCTCTTCCAACATGGAACTAACCGTCTAGTGATAAAACAAATGAAAACAAATTGATTTATTTAATTACATTCATGTTAATTATGTCATAGAGATTTAGGAATGCTATAACAATTTTCTGTAAGCAGAGATGCCCTACTCAGAGTGAGGGCAGTGGTTACTTGGGATGAGAAAGAAGTGGAGAACATATGGGAATTTTTTCATAAAGAAGTATAATTTTAGCTGAAAACAGAAATAAAACTGTTGTGAATCATCAGGAGAAAAGAGGGGAGCAAAGTGCATCCTAGGCAAGGAAATTGCATGCTAAAGGCACTTTGGTAAGAAAAATAACTTGGTTCATTTGTCTAACTGAAAAAAGGAAAGTGTATCTGGGGCAAGTAAACTAGAGAAAGCAGAGCGCTAAAATAACTAATGTTCAAGGCAATGCTCTTTTCTGCTCTAAATGAATTCACCTAGGGTGTGAAAGAGAATTCAGTTTCACTCTTTCTCGGCCAGGTGCCTGTGCCCTCTCCAGCCCAAGCTCTTCAGTCCACCTTGATTTCCCCAGGTCTTGCATTTTGGAGTGTTCACGTAGCAGAGCTCATATTTTCACCACTTAATTGACTTCACTACATCTGGTCTCCCAGTCATATTTTCCATAAGGGCATCCTGTCTCGTATTTTACTGTATTACCATTGGCATTTGGCACACAGTTTTATACTTTGGGTTTTCAGTTAATGTTGGACATATTTGTGAATTGTCACAAATAACAAAATATAGGTGCATATGGTATGTCTTATTCTTCCAACAAATATTTGTGAGCATAGTGTCAGTTATAGGCACATATCAAGCACAGGGAATGCAATAATAGTTTTGTTGCTAGTAAGTAAATGGTCAACGTTATATTTTAAGTGATCAGTGAAACTGATCTGAAAAAAATCAGATCTGAACTGAAAATGTGTGTTTACTTCACTAAGATCAGGAGAAGAGAGAGATGATAATGAAAGACACAGTTGGTTTGTCGTTGAAGGTGTGGAAAATGTTTTCACTTTAGAGTAATAAGTGACCAGCAACATAAAGATAAATTTCAAGTGAATAAACCCAGTTTTAGTAGAGGCAGGATTGAGTTTAGTAGTCAATAAGTTGCTCACAGAGGAAGGGATTGCAGGATAATAGATGTGAAATAAGAACAAGCTCATTGAGAAGTAGGTCACATGGATTCACAAGGGTATACCTAAGAGTTTTTTTTCCAGCAACATTTGTAGACACATATTATGTGGAAAATTTCTAGGAACGATGAGTGCAACAGGGAATAGATAACACAAGCCACTGGTGAAAGAAACTTGAATTACTGGGTAAGAAATTCCTGGATATGCCAAAGTTATTAGCATCCATTATCTGTTTGTGTGTGTATGTGTGTGTGTGTGTGTGTGTGTGTGTGTGTGTGTGTGTGATTGAACTGGCACTGGACCTGACCATACCCACTGAAGAGGATTAAAAATAGGTTGCAAATAAAGGAAGGGTAAACCCTCATGATTATCCAGTTCTGAGAGTTGGCATACTGCTTCCTTCTCAACTGCTGCAAGCATTATGAGTTATAATAACTCAGGTTTACTCAAAAAGAGAGTCCATAATATAGAAGGAAGAAGCTACCAAGTTGTTTCCTCTTTAATGGCAGCTCTCAAATGTCATCTCCCATATGTCATAGTGTTTGAAGTTTGGGATTCATGATTACTCTCCATGGCTGTGAGTTGACCTGAGAGTAACTGAAGGTTAGTTTTTCTGCCTACTTGAGAGGATCATGACTTGTAGCCTTTTGCAATCTTTCTGTAAATGAAAAAGTAATCATTCTTAAGGGCGAAGGTGGAAAGTTTTTAGTCTTGTGTTCACTTAACCTGTTAACTCCAGAAACATCATATCAGATGTATAAGACCTTAAATAAAGTTGAGGGTTGTCACTTCATGTTTGATATCTTACTTATTTCATAAGATTAAAAATGTGACTATTCTTTCTTGGGTGACACATGTATTTACTCTCTCTCTCTCTCTCTCTCTCTCTATATATATATATATATATATACATATATACATATATATTTAAATACATATCTCCATAGTATGCTTATTCTTCCATCCAGAGAAGGTTCTCAAAACTATTTTTTTGAGATACGAGTAAATTGATGCTGATCTTGACTTAGGCACAGCTGCGTTTGAATGTGAATGCAACAGAAAATATGAAATTCACACATGCAGTGAATCACTAAAATCATCTAATAGTGGCATGCAGAGTTTCCACTGTTCTGTGCCTGGTTTTGTTCAGGTTACTTTAAAAATATTTGATTACCTGCTTGGCTACCTGGGTCCATATTCAGCTCCTATTTTTGTGTTTCTTTTTCACTTTTGAGTTTTTATCACCTGACTTATACCATTAAGGCCTTAACAGTTATTTCTTATCTGTTATTTTATTCCACCAATAAATAGTGTATATCTCATAAGTTGTGTGTACTTGAGTTATGTCTGTGAAGGGTAAGAGAGAAATTCTAACCTCATATGGCTCTCCATATTTCTACCTTCATGATATTTTATTTCCTTTATTTATGGTCCTATACAAAATGAAGATTTTTTAATCTTTTTCTCCAATCTCTTGTCTCTTCCTTGAGTGTCTAGAAAAGACTGACCTGGACATTTGTATATTTTCTTTTCTCATTCTTTTCTTATAAAATAATCTATTGTTTATCTGATATGTTAAATAATTGGGTATTTGTGAATAGCATAAAATAATATTTCTACAAAATGTTTATCAACAAAAAGCATAATCTTGTGCCCACAGTTTTAAGTTCTTCAAACTTATGTTTGAAAAACTATTAGAAAAGTCATTATTGTTTATTTTCTTTTGAGCACTCAGCAATTTGATTGACTTGTATGGTGTCAGACTCAGATGATGACCCTCCCTCAGTATAAATGTATATGTGTGTGTGTGTGTATGTGTGTGTGTGTGTGTGTGTATATATATATATATAATGAGTTTATATATATATATAAAATGAGTTTATATATATATAATGAGTTTATATATATAGAGTTTGGGCCCAAGTGAGCAGGGACAAAGCCGAAAGAATTATAATAAATCTGACCAGACTAATTTTTATATACTTTTTGTTTTCAAACAAGGTGTGACAGTATAGGAGGATATATATATCCAAGCAGAATGAGAAATTCATTAAAATTTTAATGTTATTACTGGTACAAAAACAGACAAACAGACCAATGTATCAGAAATGAATATCCGGAAATAAAACCACACATATACAGTCAATTAATCTTTGACAAAGGGGCAAAAAACATACCCTGGAACAAGGATAGCCTCTTCAGTAAATGGTGCTGGGAAAACTGGATCAAAACTTGTAAAAAAAATGAACCAGGATAACACCCTCACACCCTGTACAAAAATTAACTCAAAATGGATAAAGGACCTGGAAATGAGACCTGCAACCATAAAATACATAGAAGAAAACCTGGACAAAACCCTGCATGAATTTCACCTCAGAAATCCATTTTGGGAAACAACTATGGCAGGCAAAAAAACGAAGGAAAGCATAAACAGCTGGGACTATATAAAACTAAAAAGTTTCTGTTCAGCAAAAGAGACAATAAACAAAACAAAAAGAAACCCAACCAACTGGGAGAAAATTTTTGCCCTCCAGACAAATGACAAGGGTCTGATAACAAAGATCCACAAAGAGCTCCTACAGCTCAACAAAAACAAAGCAAAAAACCCAATCAAAAAATGGGGAGAAGAACTAAAAAGACACTTCACCAAAGAGGAGATACAGATGGCTAATAGACATATGAAAAAATGCTCCACCTCACTAATAATTAGGGAAATGCAAATTAAAACCA
>PVHY01009468.1:0-56340 GCA_004024945.1 Uropsilus gracilis
GCAACTATAGTAGATTCTTTTAAAATAATACGCTGAAAATACTATAAAAGCTATTTGTGAACATTTATCTATACTTTATATCTACATGCTCTATTGTTATTTCTATGGAGGTGGAAGCAGAACTCTAGTTAACCTCAGGCAAACAAAGTAAAGTTTACTGTCAGCTTGTTTGTTGAATGATAAACCCTGTGGCAAAGTTTTCCTATTTTTTTTTTATCCTTATTGTATCACAGCACAGCTCTTAGCTGTGTCAAGAACTTAGTGAGTTGGAATCGGACCATCTAAAGGGAAAGCACATGAGTTGCTGGGACTCTTTGTGGTTATCCTGTAGCTCATCCAAGACTATGGTTAAAGTACCAGGTAAGCTGCTCAGGGAAAGGAGAAAAGAAGGTTATATATCTGTACTTCTCTTTAGCTCATCCGTCAGTCCATTCTACTTGATATGTACTGTTTCAAAATAAGTACTTTCTTCCACAGGGCAGACATGAACCATAGGACTTGAGATTTCCTGGAACCTGCTACTGATCCTACAGAATATGACCCAGTCTTACTGAAATTGGGTCAAAAGGGGAGAGAAGACTCCAATCAAGAAGCCACATTCAAAATAAGGCCTCTGCCACACAGATTCCTTCAGGTTCATACCACCTGAGTGTAGCAGTTGCCAGTCAAATGCAGTTTAACAACAGGGTTTATTAACAAGGAAATTAAACAGGGAAAACAAAAAGTCCTTGAAGCCACAAGTGGCAGTTATCTTACCCCAGTTATCATTTCAGTCCCAAAGGTCCCAAAGACACATGTCCATGATGGTGCCCCTTTGCCCCTCCAAACCTGAGAGGTAGGTACTCTGCCAAGTCCAATCTTTCCACCTGCATCTTCTCTTTGCTTCTTTTCCAGTGTTTCTAGTGGCTCCGCTTCCCCAAGGCGCTTCAAACTTTTTCCACAATTGCTGATGCACAAATCAGCTTTCCAAATCCCTGGCCATCTCAGGTACCAGCCCACTCTACAACCTTGCTGTGGTGCCACACTCTCCACACTGACCACTCTTCTACCAGCCATCATGGCTCCTTGCCACCAACAACTCTCTCTTCCAGGAGGCTTCTGCCCAGCCTGGTCACTACCGGCCCCGGCCCACCACTCTCATGTCTCTCCTTTCCCTAAAAGTCTCTCTTTTCTAGTTTCTGCTCCTTTCCTTTTTATCTCTTTTTTTCCCCCCTCTCTTTGCTTCTAAAAGCCAAATATTCCAATTTGCGACTCCACACCCTCTAGGTGATACATTGTCTCTTCCAGGTCCACACCTGGAATTTGCAACCAAAGTAAAAGTAGGTCTCTTTTACCTCTGTGTTTTTCAGACACAGTTAATGTCATCAGTGCCTAAGTTTTAATGCTGCCCATATTGGAGTTTGGGCTTCATTATTACTTTAGACTTAATTTTCTATCCTTTGGTCACCTTGAGTCCCATGGTTCCTACATTGTTCCTTACTCCTCCCCTCCAGTTCATTTAAATTATTGTATTAATTAGCATTATTAGCATTACTTAAAGGTTCCTGTCTATTTTTAGGCTTAGCTATTATACTACATATTTGTGACACTGAGATCATTATCATAGTCTTGTCTTGACTTCCAGTGTATTGAGGAGCAACTACCAATTGCATTAACATTTAGAATACCCTCACTGACACAATGACCCAGCCATTTGCTATACAAATGTAATCAAATCTGTTAGTGCCTTTGTATATCAAGTTTATTTCTTCCTTATGGAAAGCAGTTCAAGAGAAATGGTACAGAAGAACAAAGGGGTTGGCATTTGTGGGTATAGATGAGGGAATTTTCCTCTTCCAAATGTCTCACAAATCACAGGGAGCATTTTTTTTTTGTTGTTGTTGTTTGTTTTCTCTTGTTTAGTCATAAACTCCTGAACTGAAACTTTAGGCTGAATGTAATTTTCTTTCAGGAGAGATCAGGATGGGCAGGGAAATTAGTTGTTTGGGAAGGAAAGCACATAAAAAGAAAGATTTTAAAGTACAATTTCAGACTGGAATCTCATGGGACTCTGTTCTAATAATTGCCATTAAGGCCACTGTCTTGGCTAAGAAAATTCTGAAATCAGCACCATGCAAGAAAGATATTGTACTTTCATATGTGGAGGGGTAATTTGTACATCATAAGTTGGCACTGGATCCAAGCTTGTGCTGGCATTTGCACTGAATGAGCAGAAAACATTTTAACTCTCCAGGAGATGAAGGACAGATGAGAGATGAAATTCATTGAATACAAGGGGATTTCAGTTGTTGGCTTTCCGTGCCATACCTAAACATGACCACTAGAGGTCAGTAGAAGGCAAGTGAATGAGGCTGCTTTCCCCCAAAAAGCAAAACACCGCTTCCTCCATACCCAAGTGGGTTTCTTAGATTTATCACTGGCATTTTGAAAGGCTTTCTTTTAAAGATGACTAAAAAGTGGTATTCCAGGTTTCTTGGGACAGAGGAGAAAAAAGCACTTCTCTAAAGAAATGAATCTGAAAAAAATATTTGAAGAGATTTCACAGTTGAAACCTTTTCGCTTTTGCTATATGAGAGTGAACAGGAATAGCTACCTTCTCTAATCTTTTGGGTGTGGGTTTTAATTGGTGTAATAAAGCCAATCGCCCACCTACACTGCCTTCCTGCACCTGAAAGGTGACACCACTGGCTCCACTGGCACATTTTATTTACTTCAGTGTCATTTATTGTTGATTTATTTTTTTATTGTTTTTTTAAGGGTTCTTTACTGTTTTTGTATTAGTTTGCAAACTTCTTTGTGACAGGAACTTGACCTAGACATTAAAAAATCCTTAATACTTGGACATGGTTTGACTAGAATAGTGTCGCCAAAAAAAGTTTGTGGTGCTTATATGAACCAGTGCATAAGCTTTTTAATATTATTTACAAAGTACAATAGTATTTGTGTACGTATCTTTATTTTTTAGAGTGGCTAGCTAAATCCCTTTATTTCTTCCACATAACTAGTGAAAACAATGTTGTCAATTTTATATATTAGATTTTGAATTTCTGGTCAGATTCAGAACTAAAACTAAAGTCTCCAAACGTTCAAAGCAGAGGAAAAAGATCACTGTCACTTTAACTCTGACCAGTTTTCTTGCATAAAGTCAGGAAGGATTTCAGAGCTTTCAAATTGATGGGTGTTAGTCTGGCAAGCAGTGAATTCTGGCCCTCAATTCTCAAGTTGTCAGACTATTTCACAAACCTGATGTATGATGGAAAGCTATTGAATATTACTCAGACACTGACCATTATGTTGTTTTCTTCTGGTGTGCATTAAGCACTTTCCCTTTAAGATGGGCTTCTGCTGTTTCCTCTGGCTTTGTATGTTTAGAAGTTCTAAAGAGGAAGCGGGTACCCAATCTGAAAACCAGAGCACTCTCAGCTTTGGCATCCTCATCTTTCATGGTAGGTAACTCCACGTGGTGCCTTTGAACACACGGCCCCAGTGGGGACCCTATTATCTGCTAAATATTTCTGGAAATGTTTATACAGAACATGGAGCACAGCAGGCTGCTTCCCCCCACCCCTACACTGACAGCTAAGCCTTTGAAATGGCAAATGCATAGACCTCCTGAGCTCCTCCACTTGGCCCCTGCTGTTGACATTTTCAAAGTTAACATATAAAATGATTCCATTGAAATAATAGTTTTGAGGATTTACTACCCAAACTTTATCAAGGTTCACAAATTAGCTTTTAGATGGCATTTCATGTTAATAGCCTGAGTTTAAAATTAAAATCTGATAGATTAAATTCGAGCAGATTCCATTATGACAACCAGAACATATTGTTAAGCCTCTGATTATTCTGTTGAGGCTGGTTTTTGACTTTCTGGTGTCATTTCCAGACAGGTAGTCCTTATGCATCAGAGCTGAAGAGCTCCTCAGGGACCTTATGGTAGAACACTTTCATGTTAGAGGGAAGGGTATCAAGGTTCTTTAAGAGGAGCTGCAATAACTCCAAAGATGAAACAGCCCAACATTTATTTTGACTTTTCCTTCCCTAATTCAACTAACTCAAGCATGATCATTGAAAATGATATGGGTAGTTACTGATTTTATCACTAGATCATACCATCTTCATTGAAATTATCTTTTGATAGAAATTGTATAGGTGATTTTTATGTGTATAATTCTGAAGTTACTGAACAGACCTAATTCTCCCCAAAACAATTTTCCTATAGGGTGTTGATTTAAACTGTTGTTTGGGGTGGGCTTTGCCTTTTGTTAAAAAGTAGGATACCCTGGAAAGTTTGAGACATTGTTACCAGTTGTTTATACCTTATTGTGACTACGTTTCAAATTCCAATTTGGACAAGGATTGGAGGACAGAGAGGTGGAGAGAATTTGATATTAGAGAGAAAGAGAAAGGACATTGTAGAAACTGGGAAAGAAAAACAGGAGAAAAATTGCCAATTTTGGTGATGGCCAGGATGTTTTTTTGTTTCTGCTTATTTGCAATTTACTGTCTTAGTTTTTAACTCATGCTATCATGCAAGAGTGCACTTCAAAATATTTAATAATTGATATAGCACTGAAATCAACCAGTTATCACTATGAATACCTACTACTGTGAAATAGAAGTGACACTACTGACTGAAAGATGACTTCTATTCAGTTTTGATTTCTTGACTATAAAACAAACTAAGTGAATACTGGATGATCTCACCTATGTGTGGGGTATAAGGAAAACAAACAGAAGGACAAGTAAAATTTAAAACTGTCAGCAGAACTGAAGCATAGAGCAAGAGGGGGAAGTGGGTAAAATCAGGGGAGGGATAAGCACAAGAGATTAAAATGATGGTTCACAGGTAACAAGATGATGGGAGAAACTTGGAGTAGAAAACAATATAAAAATATATGCAATCAATTGAAAAAATAAAATTGAAAAAATAAACTAAGTGGGAAAATAGGAGTGACTTATTAGTCAACAAGTCAATTAGACTAAAGCAAATATAATGACTTAATTATGGGGTCTATTTCTCTGGCCTGAGTCAATAAGTAAGCTGTGCTGGCCACTTTAGGGTTTTGTGGCATTTTTTTTTCTTACATTATGGTTACTATTTTAGTTATGAAAACTAAGTAATATAACTATATATAGTATAGTTATAATATATATATATATTGAATATATACTATTCAATAATAGTATTTCTGGTGTCCTAAGTATAGATTATTTACTCTTATTTGTAATTAAATTTTCTCAAGGATCCTTCAAAATTTATTGCATACATGTAGTGTTGTATTTGAGTTTCTTTGAAAAATGAAGACACTACCAGTATCATTTTTTATAAGTCTAAAATATTTGGTCTAGTTTCATCTCATATTGTAAAACAGTTAGCTTCTCAAAGCTATCAAGAAATTGATCTTTACTATTAAAACATATAATAAAGAATAAACCACTTCATATGCTACATACTTAATGTGCCTTGGCCTTTGTGGAAATGATCATTTAGTTGTTACCTTCATTTGAGAAATGATAGAGTAGAGTCGGGCACTTCTGTCTGTATTGTGCCAAGTCATACCAGTAGTCAGTGCTTCCTTATGGGTAGTGTGAAGAGTCAACTAGATTTTCTTAAGACCCCTTGTAGTATGCTGTAGCCACTAAAGAATGCTGTCCTGAGTATTTAAGTTCCCCCATCATTTCAAGTAACATAAATCAAAATGCTCTTCTTTTTATTGTTAATAAGAGTCATGCTATTTTATTTTATGCACATCTATGGAAAATTTGATATTGCACTGAACATACATGGAGTTTGTCTGTTCAGCATCTTGCCTGTGCTAATGAGATGACTGTCAGTGAGTGTTCTGCAGTCCTGCTATCTCTCTGGTGTAACCAGGCCACTCCCATCCCCTAGTAGTCCCTGGTTCAGGGTTGATCTAGTAAAATTATGCCCTTTTGTGACATTGATGCATTTGATGTTAGAAGAGATGACTTTTTTTGGGGGGGAGGGAGGTTGCCAATGTGGAAAATGTGTTAGACCGTCTTATGGATATTACTGTAGAAGAAAATATCATAGACTCAGAAGACAAGATGCTGACTTGTATAGGGGCTGAATGGAATCAAGAAAGAGAGAGAAAGTCATGCAAAAGTGGGGACCATCGTATCCTGTTTTTTAGTATATCTCAATTACAGGCACTGCTTACCTTATGTACCCAAGATAATTTCAAAGTTTGTTTTGTGGTCTGTAGGGTTAAAGAACCTTCTTAATAGTCAGGTAAGAAAACCTATCTAGTGCAGCAGGGGGTGGCACCACTTATGCTGTCATCAACTGAGGAAGCCTCACCCTGTCTAATTTGAAAGGGATTTTGAAAATTTAAGCAATGTCACAGTATTTATCCAGTGAAACATTTAGAATCTATTAGAGATAGCATTTGTTGAAAAGAGAAAAAATTAATTGTTAGTTGAGGTTTATAACTTTTATTATAGGTCATTAAAATTCATTTAATTAGAGCCTCTGCTTTCCTTGTAGCATCTTCCTTACTTTGTGAACATATCTGGATGAAGTTTGAAGAATCAAATCCAGCAGAGACAGGCTGATAATAGTAAGCTAGGAAAAAAATAAGAGACGACACTGAAAATAGCATTTGAGGTCCTAGAACCATAGAGAGTCCCTGGAATCCTAGAATTACCATTTATATTAACCAGTTTCCCTTTTTTTCTTCACACACTGTGGCCATAGGCAGCTGCTAAGTTTTTGCCCAGGCTTGGGAGGGATGGGGCAGTGAACTGATGGCACAACTCTCCTCCCTTCTGTTCTCTGAGTCTTTTTATTTGGTTTTCATTGGATTTTACAACTGAGCCCATATTTCATCACACCAGCTGCTTGTGTTTATAATCCAATTTCCCTTTTTGCATTAGCTACTTGAAGTTCTGCTTCTGTTACTAATTGGGCAAGGAAGAAAAATAGAAAGTGACTTGTTTTATTTTAGAATCCTGAGGATTGTACCCTTCCCCCTTTTTCATAGCCGTTCCCTTCCCCCAAAGGGTTTCATACCCTTCCCCCAAATTTGTTAGCCGTTGAATGCTCTGAGGGTTTAGTTTAGTTGCTGAGAAGGCATATCACTTTCTTGAAGTTGGATAAACAACTTAGATTGCCCAAACTGATCTGATGCAAGTAAGTTATAGATTTGCCAGCTTCCATCTAAGTTTCTGTGGGACTTTAGCTATCAAAATCCAAAATTCTGATAGAGGATTGATGTTCTTGACTTGTGGAGAAGTACTTCCTTTATGGAGACTAGAACCACTTCAATGGCACAGTATCACTCAAATGATGGTAAAGTTATGAAGCATGAAACATGCCTTAGGTTTCCTTCATCTTTTACATCCTTACCCCCTTAAACATTATCTAGTAACTTAGTTAACACATTAATCATAGACACTTCATTAGGATTCAAGATACATGACTATCTTGACACTTATTTTTTTCTTTTGCGGTTTCCTGTCCAGTCTTCTAACTATCCTCTTCAAAATATACACTCTTTAAGGCAATAAAAATGTTTCTAGACATGGTCAAAATTTCTCCTCATGGCTAACACATCACCGAGTCAAGAAGCATGATTATAAATTTACGCAGTGATGGAATACATCAGTTCTTTGAGATTTCTGCAGAGTGTCTCAAGGGGCAGAATAAGGCTGTACCTCTTTTGTTCATCTCTGAATTTCCAGGCTGTAGAACATTGCTGCGTACATAATAGGAAATACACAACCTTTTGTATATAAGACCAACAGTCTTGTGCTTTAGAAAGAATCTTTTTTTGTTGTTGTTTTTTTTGAGCATTACTTTTGTTTCTGAAATGGATCCTATCTTGTGGCTATATGTATTCTTACTTTATATTAATCTATCCATCAATATATATTCCTGCAGAATTCATTTGCGATAGAAATGATACTCAAAAAGAGATGGATTATTTTATTATATGTATGTTGCATCCATGAATGTGCATATACATGTATATATGTACTTATACAACTATAAATATTTATTTCTAGTAGTATATGTATTTATACATGTATCTATTTTCCATCTTTTTTCTATGTATCTGTCTGGCTGTTGTCCTTATTGCTGTTTGGGATTCTGTTCTCAAAGTCTTGGTGAAGAGACAAATGTAGAGATAAGAGAAAATGATGATTGCAAAAAACTGTTTTATTTTTTTATTTCTTTTGGCAAAACTATTTTAAATATAATCTGTATTAACAATAAGGGACACAACTAAAAAGTATGTGGCCCTACTACTTACACTGACTAGACTTGACTCTCTTTCCTTTCCTTCAAGTCCTATTCATACTTGAAGGTTTCCCATTTTGCAAAATCCCTTGAAAGAGTTGTCTATATTGTTTCTCTTCAAAATTATTTCCCCCTATATTCATATAATACTACACTAATTAATTTTCTCCCATTTCCATCGAAATTGCTCAGAACAAGGTCACTAATGACATCTACATTGCTACGTACAAGACCAGTGAATGTCTACATTTATCGAGGTATTTGACAAGGGTGAGCATTTCTTATTCATGTTTTCTGAACTTTGTGATGTCCTACTTGCCTACTTTTCAGCTGCCTTTTTGCTCCTAAGTTTTCTTTGTCAGTTCCTCATCCCCCTAGCTGTTAATAGTCTAGTTGTCCGATGTTTAGACCTTGAATTCTTCCTTTCTCCATTACTCTCACTCATCCAGTTTCATGGCTTTAAATAATGTTAATGTGCTTACCATTGTCAAACTTTAATTTCCAGGCTGTACTTTTCTCCTGAACTCTCAGACACATGTAACTACATATTTGACATCTCTGCTGGAGTGTCTTAGTTTCTAAAGAATTATCATGTATCTAACAGAATCAATCTTTCCATAAAAACTAGTTTGATGTATGTTTTCCCTATTTCAGTATATCCTCCATGCCCAAAATCAGCATCTTCAATTTTTTCTTTCCCTTTTTCCTAGTCCTGTTGTCTTTACCCTTAAAAAGCTAGAGCTCAGACATTTCTCATCATGAAAACTCATTTCTTGTGAGAATATTTCAATTGTATACTAACCATTTTCCCATCTTTTACTCTTAACCTCTCTATATTTCCACACATAGTACCTGAGATGTTCCAATTATCTGTCTCTTATTTCTTATAACTCATAGTTGTCCATCTTTATTAAAAGGCCAGATAGTAATATTTTAAGGTTTTGTTCATAAGATCTCTCTTGCAACTTGAAGGTTTCCATATTCTCAACTCCACAGTTGTAATACAAAAAAATCTTACATAATGCTTACATGCATAAGTACGGTTTTTCTAGTAAAAATTTTTTCCATATAAAATTTACATTTCTTATAAATTTCTTGTGCTATGAAATGTTATTTGATTTTGTCCAGCCTTTAAAAATATGATAAACATGTTACTGACTATAACGTTCCTATGAACAGACAATGGATTGACTGTCATTGTGGTCCATTGCAACATCATAATTTATCTTTTAATTTGAGGTTATTTGACATCCTCAGTTACCCAGAACAAAGAAGAAAAATTATGAAGGAAAATACCTGAACCTGAAACTAAATGTCACAAATTCATGCATGTACCTGTTTTACAGGATAATTTCTCAGACTTCCCATCACTCCTGTATCATACACATTTTGCACAGGCTTGTGTGAGTAGAGCAGTAAGTGAGGTAGGAGGAGAGCTAAAGGCAGAAGAGGAATGATACCTGAGAATGAATCAGAAAGAAACACATGTAAATACCAATGTAGTGCAACATGAATAAGACTCTGGGATGTTTAGTAATTGAGATTCAGTTCAACATCTTGAGACTCTGAGGTCATCACCAATACAAATACCAGAATAGGAATTCACAATTATAATAGTTGTGGAGTGGTATAACTATAGAGTTGTTTTAAATGGATGGAGGTATGTCTTAAAAGAGTATATAAAAATAGTGAGTCTCCCACTCAGAAAGATTTTTTCATAAGACCCAGACAATGGGTAGATTATATTCTATTATGTCTTATATTCTGGGAACAGAGGGTTATTCAAGGAAGAAAGGAAAAAGCTATTTTACTCTTTCCTTGATGAGGTAAACTTTTCAAGTAGATGAAAATTGTCACCTTCCCATTTCCTTTTCTTGCTTTAATTTAATACTTTTTGACCTTCCTGGAATTCTCATTATAGACTCTGTTGCTTTCATTCCTTATTTTGCAATAAGGTCTATCCAGGGGCACTGTGATACTTCCTCTTTGCCCTGTCACCACCCTGGGCAGCCTCAGTCACTAAGAACTACACTTGGTAAAGATGTGGAGAGAGACACTTTTATACTGCTAGTGGGTATGCAAACTGCTCCAGCCACTATAGAAAGCTGTGTGAAGGACCCTCAAACTACTGAAAATGGAACTACCATTTGATCTAGTGATCCCACTTTTGGGAATCTGCCCAAAGGGTACCAAAACACTAATTCAAAAGGACACTTGCACTCCTATGTTTTTGTCAGTACTATTTACAATATCCAGGATGTGGAAACAACACAAATGCCTCAAAATTGTTAAATGGATCAAAAAGTTGTGGTTTATTTATACAATGGAATATTATTCAGCAATCAAAAAACACAAACTCATGTCATTTGTGACAACATGGATGTAGTTAGAAGAAATCATGCTGGTAGAAATAAGCCAGAAAGAAAAAGATAAAATACCAACTGGTTCGCTTATATGTGGAATATAGAGAAAACAAACAAGATGGTGAAAAAAGTTAAAGTAACTTTCAGATCATTTTAATGGCTCATGTATGTTGAGCTCTTAATTGTATAATATGTTACACTATGCATTTCACAACAACCCTGTGAGATATTGTTATTATCTTCATTTTGCAAGTAGAAGAAGGTCAAATCATCTCCTTATGAACATTCTAGTAGGTGATGTAGCTTGCTTTTGAAACAGTCCTACACCTTATCCCTGATTCTAAGAATACATACAGTCAAGTATTTGGAATGAATTGTCTATGCTATTTAGAATCAGAGCTGTATTTATGTATATGTATACATTGGCAGTCATATCATGTACATTTTTCAAGATCTTGTTAAGTTTTATTTTTCATACATGAAAGAAATTGGTAAAGGACTAAAATCCATTTTGTTTTAAACTAAGATTTTCTTCTGTATCAGAAAGAAGAAACTGGTAAGAACAATTCTGGCATTTTTTTCTCTTTTTCTATTGCTATTCTGAGCAAGAACGAGATGGGTTTCTGACCTCTTTTTCTTGACTTCTACTTAAATAGTATACTCTGACAGCCACATAGAGATTAGTCAGTGTAAGGAAAATCAAAGCTATTTCCTATTTGAAAAGGTTACTGAGGTAAATTATTTTTTTTCTCCTCTAGAGATCTTTTAAACAAACGAACTATACACACATACACACTCACCCCAAATATTCATTTCAGAAAAATTAGAAATTTCTGGTGAACTTTAAGGTCAGAACAGCATCTCTCGCCTGCCCAAATGTGTAAAGTAAAGCAGATGATCTTTTATTACCCTGATATAGTTCTTCTGTAGAGGTTACTGACCAGTTCTGTGGACAATTCATAGAGCTGTAACAAAAGATTTCAGTTTTTGTCCTTAGACCTTTGATTATATGACAGGACAATGATTGTAGTCATGCCTTTGACTTAAAAAAGCAGAAGTTTAAGTTTGCTGGGTTAAGGTTGTTTTAAGAACTATACAAAGCCATGTATCTAAATGGTTCATGTTATTTCTTAGGGAAAAAGTTTAGGTTTTTTATAAATTGGTTAACTATTTGAATGGGAATGATGGGAAAAACAGGAAGCAGTCTCTTTACTAAATAACATTATAGTATAACTTTTCAAAATAGTCTGATTTTATTAAATAGTGTAGATGATCCAGGAAAGTTCTCTCATTAATTTTTGTCTGTCACTGTCATGGGTAGGAGAGTTGTCTCTAAAGAAGTTCACATTTTAATCTGCAGGATTGTGAGTATGTACTTTATATGGCTAAAGGCATTTTGATAATGAAATTGAAATAAAGATATTGAGATGGGGAGATAATTTTGGACTATCTAGATGGACAGATATAATCCCAGATTTTCTTATAAATAAAAGAGGAAGGTTGGAATATGGGGGTTAGAGTTAGGGAGATATTTAGATTTGAAACTAAAGGGGCTATGAACTAAGGAATGGAGACAGACTTTAGAAGTTGGCATTGAACTGAACTTTAGTGATGAACTAAATGTAGTATATCCATATGTTGATTTTTAATGATGAACACCTGAAACTTAATATTATAGTGTAATGTTGCCTCTAAAAAAACTTAAAATGATCAGGCATAAGATGAGTCTTAAAAATACTCAGGTTTCTATTTTCATCTAATATTAGATTTGCATATTTTGGGGGGAGAAAGAGCTGGATAAGGTAAGGAAGTGGATTCTCCTTTAGACTCTTCCAAAAGAGTGCCTTCCTGCCAACATTTTGAATTTAGCCCCTTGTTGGTTTCCAATTGTTTCTATTTTCCCACCTCCAAATTCATACATCAAAATCCTAATATCTAATGATATTGGGAGGTGGGGTCTTTAGAGATGACTAATACTACTATAAAAGAGAGCCCACTTTGCTGTTTGAGCATACAATGAGAAGTCTGCAACCCTTGATCTTTGACTTTCAGCTTCCAGAACTGTGAGGAATACATTTCCTCACAGTTTATAAATCAACCAGGTCTGTGCCATTTTGTTAAAGCACCCCCAAATAAACTAAGACTCATACTAATTTTATACTCATACTAATTTTATACTCATACTCAGACCCATTTTAGATTTTTGATCACAGAATTGTAAATTGAAACTTGTTTAAGTTATTAAGTTTCTTCTAACTTGTTATAAAAAGTAGTAGGGAGTTAATGCGTGTCATGGATGTAAGAATAATTATACAACAGGCATTAGAGTTATGATTTTGGAGTCAGCAAAGAAGATTCCTGAAAGTAAACCAATGTGTGTGAAAATCACCTCGTTGGTACTGAAATTAGAGGTACTGTCAATTTGGAGATTATTGTAGTGGTTACTCTTGTATTTTTGCATCTGCTTCTGAAAAGAAGTTGTGGGGGTGATAAACCACCTGGAGACTTGGTTGTATAACTGTCATAAATACTGAAAGACAGTCAAGTGGAAAGAGGGAGGTAAAAGAAAGCAACCATGTTGTAGACTTTTATCTAGGGAGATTAGTTAAAGTTAGAATAAGTTTTGCATCTTTTAATTTAAGAAAAAATTTGGGTGACTTAAGTTTCCAGATGTGTTTTCTGAGATTCCTCATTATATAGCCTAAATGTGGAAATTAAAAAAAAAAATGAACTTTCGTTAAGAATTAATCAGAACTTTTTAAAATTTCTGGATATGCTTTGTGAGATAAGAGAAAAAAATCTTTAAAACCAGTTTGACCTGGTTGTTGATAAGAGCTTCTAAAAATCCTTGTAATTTGCTAAGTGACAAGAGCATGAGGAGCATCTTTAGTTCTAATATTTTTGCCTTTGACCCCGATTCCTGACATAGAACTGCTAACTCCCTTGGAACTTCCTGGGCAACACGGGTGTCTTTTGCTCTAATGAGGTAACTCTCAGTGGGTTCCTTGCTGGGGGCTGGTAACCAGAAAGACCTAACCATGATTAGAAGCTTGGAATTTTTGTTCCCTTCTCTACCCCATTCTCTAGAGAGAAAAGTGGGGCTAAAATTGGAGCTATTCATTGATCATCCCTCTATGATGTATGGGGTTTGGTGAACTTGTAGGTTGACGAACACACATGGAGAGGACATGGAAGCTCTGTTCTCCTATATATGTGGTCCTATGACTCTCTCCCACCTGGAAGTTCATCTACACACTGTATCATACCATTTTATCATTAACTATTAACCAGTAAGTAAAATGTTTGCTTAGGTTCTCTGAGCTGCTCTAGCAAATTAATTGAACTTGAGTAAGGTCCATGGAAACGTCTGATGTTTTACCAGCTGGTCAGGAGCCCACTGATGCCCTAACTTTGTGATTAGTACTGAAGTGGGGTTTATCAGGCTTGTGGGAACTCTTAACTTGTAGATCTGGTGCTATTTTCAGGTAGACTATGTTAGAGTTGAGTTAAATTACAGCTCACCCAGCTGGTGCCACAGAAAGATTCTTTTTGTGGGGAAAATCTCCACAATCTGGTGTCAGAAATGAGAGTAGTAGTCATGTGAAGGTAACACAGTAACACAAAGAGGAAGAAAGATTTTCCCTACATCGCTACATTCCCTACATTCCCTACATTCCCTACATTTCCTGCATATTGCAGCTGATCCTCATCATATGTTCCTAAGGAAATGTGACACCTAAACATGCTTTCTTACCAATATGAGATAAAATTATTGCATATTGCACTTATTGATGATTTGGATATTGGTAGTCCAGCTGTGCCATTAATATTAGGTGCTGTTATAATATTCTGAGTGACCAAAGAGCTTGGAATCACAAACACTGAGTTCTTCTGTTATCTTTCTATATCACATAAGCTTTTGGAATGAAAAATTCAGCTATCTCCACTTCATTTTGCAGGTGGGGATAGCCTCCTTGAATCTTTCTGTCTGTGAAATGGGATTATGTAGAAACATCTCTCTAATATGTTTAGAAGGTTTAAGAGTCTTCAAGAACTAAACATGCCATATTGTATTTAAAATTCTTTTCCATTATAATATTCTATAGATGGCAAGCTTTTACTAATGCCTAGGATACTTAGTTTGAAGGCACTGTTTTTGAAAGTGATAGCTAATAGAGAAATGGCTATCTGAGTAATGATACCATACATACATACATCAAAAATTTACCAATGTCCAATTGTGGTAAGTGACATTGGGCTACATTTAGCCATAGTTTACCTTTCATTGACAATTTGTGAGTTTCATTTTTTATTCAGAGATTGAAAGTCTGTTTACTTTGACAAATGACAGCATTTCCTCTCTCCTGTTTCATTTCTTAGCTTATGCTTGTTCAGTGGATACTTGGCTCTGGAGTACAATTTTTGTCTTCTGGAGCTGACTTTTTCCTACTAGGAGAAAAACTGAATGAGAAAAATAGCTTCCGTATCAAATTTTTGCTCTAAAGATGATTTTAAATAATGAATTATTTTACTGAAGGATATCAGTATAACTTTGTTTTGATCTGTCCAAACCATTCCAATTTGGCATCTATTATTTGTTATTTTAATGTTCTTATTAACTCAACACTTTTGAATGAGGTAGAGAATGAAATTATCCTAGTGTCTGAAACCAAAGATGTTATCTAGTAAGTAGGTGCTTTAGCAGATGATGGTTTGAAGGAGCTAAAGTGATGCCCAAAGGTGCCTATTTGGAAGAAACTAAATGACCTCTGATATCAAGCATAACATAGTGTATGATATACATAATTATAGAGAGAAATTGGAAAAACTCATTAAAAAACCAGAATGAATAGTTTAAATCTTGAAAGGGTATTATTGATTCTACTATAGTAGGCTTAATGAATCACTACATGGAAAACTGTGGAATACATGCTTTCATCCCTGGGTTCTTTCCCTCCCTTTCCCTCTTTTCATTCCATCTCCTTTGTTTGCCCCTGAAGTCATCCCCTTTGGGTTTGCCTTGACCTAATATATTTTTACTCTTTTAATTTCTTCTTCAATCTTATCCATTCTCCTGATGTGGCAGAGATTAATCTTAGTTGAATCCACTCATCTCTCTTGCTTAGTAGCTGAATCTTGATACTACACAGAGTCAGTGGACTCAGTGAAAAGAGTTCATTTTCTACCTTCTGTCTTACCTAAGATATTTGTCTAAGATCTGATTAAGGAGTTGTAAAGAGAATGGTGCATGAGATCTCATGAAAGACTGCTAAAAGGTGCTAGGAAAATCCTTTCCCATTATCCTTGCCTTGTTTTAGCTGCCTGGAGTGTAGAGATAATAGACAGATACTCAGGAGCCACTCTTGGACCACAAGGGATTTTGTGGATGAAAGTTATGGTCTGAGGGTGACAATTCCAGGAGCAGGGAGTCTGGATCCTTTGTGATAGGTTATAGCCACTGTTTCAGGCTTGGCCTTCTCTCTACATCTATAAATTGATTTTTATTCTGTTAAAACTACCTTCTATCCAAATAAACCTTAGTTGGTAAGCATAAAATTTTGTGCTGATAACTACCAAATTGGTCGTTGGACAAGATCTCCAGTTTTGTTCTCCTGAGTCTCAGGTTCATATGTTGAAAAACATTTCTTATTGATGTTATTAAATGCCTAAAAAAAATCTTCTCCAAACTTAATTAATGACTTTCATTTTTTTTCCTTCTTACTCAAGCTCCATTGTGTTTGGAATTTTATTACCAGTATCATTATAAAAGTTATCTTGGATCTTTCTCACCAAATCAGTCATCAGATCTTTTAATTTTTTTCTTCTTAGATATTTGCCAGATTTCTCCCCACCTTCCATCTTTCTCACAGAACCACAATTCAGTTTCTCTTGATCTCCAGCCTGCCTTAGCTACTTGAGAAGTAAATCTGTGTTTGCATCTGTCCTTCTGACAACTAATTACTATAGTGTCAAAAGTAATCTTAATTAGAAAAGGAAAATTAGATCACATACTTCTCCTACTGAAAACATTTCTGAACTCTGTAGAACAGACCTTTACCCTTGATCATGGCACATATGCCCATGGTCTGCTCTGCTTCTGTCACAGTTTTTATCAGAACTATGCACTGTCCTTTATTTCCTACTACAATAACATTAGAGTTTGGAGCCCCTTTATCATACATCGATTTTTGTGCTTCTGTGTCTCACTCAGGCCTTTCTCTTTTTGTGGATAATCTTTCCTTTTTGGGAATTATTCTTTCTGACTTATTTTGAAGTCAGAACCCCAATATGGGCAGTATTAAAATTTAGGCACTATTGCCATTAGCTGTATCTGAAAAACAATGGTAAAAAGATGGCCTAAACAGGACAAGGATGCTAGCCTAAACAGGATAAGGGTACTTTCATGTTCTTGCAAATCCCAGGAGGGGAAGAGAAAACGTACCACCTAGAGGGCATGTAGAGGGAAATTGGGAGTTGTTTGCTTTTAGAGAGAGAAAAGAAAAGAGATAAAGAAGAAAGAAGCAGAGACTGGAAGAGGGACTTTTGGGGAGAGGAGAGATCTGAGAATGGCAGGTGTATAAAGAGTAGCCTGAGTAACCAGGCTGGACAGAAACCCCCTGGAAGAGAGAGCTGGTGGTGGCAAGGAGCCATGGTGACTGGTAGGAGAGTGGCTGGTGTGGAGAGTTTGGCACCACAGCAAGGTGGCATAGTGAGCTGGTACCTGGAGATGGCCAAGGATTTGGAAAGCTGATTTGTGCCTCAGCAATTGTGGGAAAAGTTTGAAGAGCCTGGAGAAGCAGAACAGCTTGCAACACTGGAGAGAAAGCAAAGAGAAAATCCAGAAGGACCGGACATTTGCAGAGTGCCTGCCTCAGTTTTGGAGGGCAAAGGGGCACCATCCTGGACATGTGTCTTTGGGACCTTTGGGACTGAAAATGGTGACTGGGGTAAGGTAAGTGACCACTTGAGGCTTTGAGGACTTTTTGTTTTTCTGGTTAATTTCCTTGTAAATAAAACCGTGTTGTTGAACTGCATTTGAGTGGCAACTGCTATGCGCAGGTGAAGAAAGTTGGATGGCAGACACTGCATTTTAAGAGTTTTTTTTCCCCTGTGCATGTTGTTGGTTGGTGGCTTTTGCCCCCTTTGACCTGATTTCATTTGACGAGTGAGCCAGGAAAAATCATCCACGGTTAACCAGCCCATGGATAGTTTACTTTGTGTTGGTTACTTTAAAACAGAAAACAGTTGCAAGACTTTTGTTTAATAATGCCTTAGTAAAAAGTAGTCATGGTACTAAAATGGACAAAACTTGTAATGTGCCTATTACTTTGGATTGTAGTCATTTGCTTAAAATGACTGAATGTTGCAACATCCCAAATGTTTTGAATTCTGTGGGCATACAATGAAAAATCCTGCATGCACTTTGGTTATGTATTCATAGAAAAGTACTTGCTTATGTCAGTATATACACTTGGTTGGTAAGAAGAAAAGTGAAAAACCTGGCATAATACTGCCAGAACAATTCAGTATGTGCACTAGAAGTCAGAGAGTTTGGAAGTTCAGCAAAAAAGCAATACACTACTTAGCATAGATTGAATGTTTATGTAGTGATGACCATCTACATAAGTGTTGAGTACCCACTGGGGTTCCATATGTTTAATGGCTTGGTTTTTTTCCCTCTTGGATACTTGATGTTTGAAAAATGCCTTAGCAGGTATTGATGTAACTGCATGTTTTGCCTGCTTACATGTAATATTTCTGCATGATTGTGTAAAAAAAGGGTTATTTTTACATTTATAGATATAAATGTGTATTAGGTCAGAGTGGGGGTTGATACAAGGTAATAACACAGTTAAAAATTGTATTGGTGCCAAAATACCCTGGTGGGTGGAATCTGAAAGAACCATGAGAGAAAATAGGAAGAGAGGGCATATACAAAAGGATGAGGAAAAAAATGGAAGGAAGAAGACAAGAATGACAGATTGAGAGAACAGGCCCACATGGACTGGCCAGGGGAAACCCTCTGGAAGAGTGAGCTGGTCATGGCAAGAAGCCAGGGTGGCTGGCAGAAGAGTAGCTGATGTGGAGAGTGTGGCACCACAGCAAGGTGGCATAGTAAGCGGTACCTGGAGATGGCCAGGGATTTGGAAAGCTGATTTAGGAACAGCATTTTGTTGAAGTGGTTTGAAGAGACTTGGAGAAGCAGAGCAGCTCAGAATGCTGGAGAGAGAAGAAGCAAAGAGAAGACACTGGAGAAAGACAGGACTTGGCAGAGCGCCTATCCTTCCCTTGGAGGGGCAAAGGGGCATCATCATGGACCTGTGTCTTTGGGACCTTTGGGACTGAAAATGATGACTGCCACTTGTGACTTTAAGGATTTTTTGTTTTCCCTGTTGGATTTTTTATTAATAAACCCTGTTGTTAAACTGCAGTTGACTAGCAGCTGCTATGCATGGGTGGTACAAACCTGAGGGAATCTGGGCAGCAGAAGCCCCATTTTAAATGCCATGGAGGTTTCTGCCCCTTTTGACACAATTTCAAGTTTAGATCTACTATTGTCTATGAAGTCTTTGTGGATTGCCTCCCCCACCTGACTAGATAGGGGTTGGCCTCCTACCCAGACTAGTTTTCACTAAGAAGGAACTGGGGCAACAGTGGTAGAGGAGGACTGGGGCATTAACTTAGGATTGTCAGATTTATCAAATAAAAGCATAGAATGCCCAGTTAAACTTGAATTTCAGATTAAATTATTTTTGGTTTAAAAATGTCCAAGGAAATACTTGGGAAGTACACACAACTAAGGTTTTTTTTTTTTTTTTTTTTTTTTTTTCAGATTCAAACATATAAAAAGCATCCTGGATTTTAGATGCAACCCTATACTGAAAGATACTAATATACTTTCTTTGTTTGGGTCTCTTTCTAGCCTTACTTATTGAAATATTGATGGTAAAGAATGAATCATCTTTTAAAAAATTTTATTTTTTAAAAATTGATTGCACGTGTGCGCACATACACACGTTTTTTGCATCGTTGTCTACTCTGAGGTTCTCACACCACCTTGTCACCCATGAGCCATCATCTTAATTTCTTCCTCCAACTGATCCCCTCCCTTCTCTTGCTCTATGCTTCAGTTCTGCTGACAGTCTTAAATTTTACTTGTCCTTTTGTTTGTTTTCCCTACGTCCTGCATATAGGTAAGATATCCAATATTTATCTTTCTGGCTTATTTCTGCTAAAATGATTCTTTCTAGGTCCATCCATGTTATTTATAAATACATCAAATATGTCTTTTTGATTGATGAATATTATTCCATTGTGTACATATACCACACCTTTCTGATCCATTCATCTGTTTTGGGGCATTTGGGTTGTTTCATATCCTGGTTATTATAAACAGTGCTGCAATACACATCTGAGTACAGTTGCCCTTTTAAATTAGTGTTTTTGTATCTTTTGGTAGATCCCCAGAAGTGAGATTGCTGGAAAATGGTAGTTCCATTTTCAGTAGTCAGAGGGTCTCCACACAGCTCTCCATAGTGGCTGGACCAGTGTCCACTTCCACTAGCATTTTAAGACTGTTCATTTTTCTCCACATCCTCACCAGCACTTGTTGTTGCCTGTTACTTTGAAATGGGCCAGTTTTAAACTGATTTTAAAAGAATGGGTCAGTTTTAAACATCCCCAGGGTCTCCCTTGACTTTCACTTGTGGTTCCTCCCTGGTGGGGAGGAGAGAGGCAGAGAGGGGAGGAAAAGGAAGAAAGGGAAGCAATTAGAGATTGAGAGTCTAACAAACTTGTTGCAAGAGGGAGCTCAAAGTTTGCAAGAAGCCATTCCTATTGGCATAAACAAGGTTTGAAACAAACCATATCCTTGACTCCCAGTATTAATTGAGCTCACTGAAGTGTTGTCCTGAATTGCTACAGCCTGGTTTACCATTCTACTTTCAAAAGGAAGAAAATGCCACAGCAACTTCCTAAAAGCTCCTTAGAACCCCAAGAAGACCCTCAGAAGGCAGCAGGGGGCAGGAAGGAAGTGCCAGATGTGACTTCTCTCAACAAATAAATTGCTAAGAAACTGTTACAGAGTAAAGATGAGCAGCCTAGCTGTTTCCTTGAAGGAGCAGAGAAAGAACTAACATCTCTTGTGCATTTACCATATGACAAGCCTACCATTTTTTTTAGAGGTAGTAAACCATATTTAGAAATTTGGTGTTTGACTCTGGGAATAAGCTCATAGGCACTTTGATGTGAGATCTGCCTTCGTAATATAGGGCTTTATAATACATTTATAAAAAGGAACTTTTAATAAACTATACTAGAATTTTGATATTGTATAAATGTGGACTTTTAAAATAATGAACAATGAACTTTTAAAGTCCAAATTGTTAACACTAAGATTACATTTTTACCTGGCAATTTTAAGTGGAGAAAGACTTAGCAATTTGAAGAAAAATCAGATTATTGCCTAGCTAATTTGGGTGGATCTAGCCCTATTCATTGTGTTACAAATTTTCTTTTTCTCTGTGAAAGAATTTTTGCTAACCCACAGTGTCTTTGCATTAGATCTGCACAATCTCTTGCTCTTCTCCCTTCCCACAGCTGGAATTGCAACAGATGGGGTTATTGAATGCAGAGAAAGAGGAAATTAACACAGGTAATGAGCAGTAGTGTTACTGATGGAGGGATTTTAGTTCATTTGGGAAAATTCCAGACACTCAAGACCTGCAATAAGATAAATCAAGACCTAGTTTTGGGAAGGAAAAGGGGTATAGTTGCAATTTAACATTTATCTAGAGCTGGCATCATGTATAACACTGCGTGAGGTAGAAGGGCAGCTTGGGCTTTCCTTGTGTTCCTAGTATTGTAGAAGAAAAAGCTATTGAAAGTTAGAACCACTTCATACTTTAATTGGTTCATGTGGGCATTTAAAAAGTGCATTTAGTTAAGAGGATGCCACTTGTTTTTTAGAGGCTGATGCTTTCTGTTTATCTAGATCTACTCAAGAAGCAATGAGGTACACTTATGCCACATGTGACTTAAGTGTCATAAATGAGCTAGTTGCTGCTTTCACACTGAGAGGGAAACTAGTGCTTTAATGATCCTTGCAATTCTTCCTTTGTTTGTTCATTTTTGTCTCCTATTCCCTTCCTCCCTTGTCTGTCTCTTTCAACAGTGTTCACTTAGTACCTACAATATTCTTGATAATATAGATAGTGAACGAAGTAGACAAAAATTCCTATTCTTGCTACATTCTAACTGGGGAGACAGTTAGAGAAAGGAGATTGCATGGTTATAAATTTCCGAAAGATTGATCATAAAGCTCTCACTAAGAAAATGGTATTTGAGAAAAGGACTGAACAAGTGAAAAAGCAAATCTTGCAGGTTTCTGTGGGAAGAGGATTTCAGGAGTGAAGAGTGAGACTAATATGCCTGGTACCTTTGAGGAAGAGTAGCAAGTAGGGCAGTTTAAGAAAAGTGGGATATAGTAAATGAATTCAGAGTAGGGATTTTTCCTTTGAATTTTATACTGAATGAGATGGGTAGTTTATTTTATTTTATTTTTTAGCAAAGGTATGACATAGACTAACATCTTAAGGGATTACTTTTAGCTGCTGTTTTGATAACAGACTGAAGATGACCAAGGGTAAAAAACTTTAGTAATGAAGACTAGCTTCTGAATCTGAAGAGTTGTTTTGCAACTCTTCACTAAGCTGTTTGCTTAGTGCCTGGAACTTACATAATGCAGCCTTTTAGTGTGTACTTCTTAAGTCATACAAAGGACAGGAGAGTTGTTCTACTCATTGATCCTAATTCACCCTTAGGAAAACTAAATTGATGATGCTTTAGAACTCTGCTTATGCAGCTAATGAAAGTTCATTTGACTATTTCACATGATGATTTTTGTGTACCCACAAAACACTTTTAATACAGTGATTTCATACAGTGATTTAATACAGTGATTTCAAATTTATGACTCGAGTTACATTCATCAAACATAACTCAAACAGGGTTACTGTGGACTGAATGTGCCCCTCTTTTCTTCCCACTGATTCATATGATGAAACCCTACTCCTAATGTAATGGTACTTGAAGACCCAGTTGTGGGGAGATAATTAGGTTTAGATGAAGTTGTGAGGATTGGGCCCTCACAATGTGATTAGTGTCTTTACCAGAGGAAGAGATATGAGATCTTTTTGTTATGATGTTCTACTTGTCAGGAAAAGGGTTTTCTCATCAGGAACCATATCTATTGGTATTTTGTTCAAGGGTTTTATGATTCCTAGAGCCATGAGAACTTTTTTTTTAAATTTATTTATCTATATTTCACATCATTTCAATCCCTGGGGGTCACCCACCACCTCCCCCTCCCACCCGCTCCAGCTGGTCCCCATTCTCCTCTTGTGCAGTTTCATTTGGTTGACCATAAATTAGTGAAACCATTTGGTTTCTGTCCCTTTCCAGAGCCATGAGAACTTAATTAATGTCTTATTTTTAAATTACCCAGTCTATTTCATTAGAGTAGCTGGTGTTGACTAAGACAAGGGTATATGAATAAGCAACTATCGGTGTATAACTTCTAGACCACTGGTTTTAATCTGTGGACCATGGACTACTGGAGACTTAGATTTATTTCAAGGGATCTACAAATCCATATATATTCCAAACTTTAAAATTATATTTTGATTTTTGTTTTAAAAAATTCAGAACAATAAATGTTATTTTGGCACATATATGTGTATTTTTTTCAAATTTGTATCAATGTAATGCTTTATGCTTTATAAATCTAGAATATTACTGAATTATTGTTTTTGTTATATGTGTTCTCAGTTAATGTATAATAAAAAATTCAGAATTATATAGTCTGTGAATATACAATCTTAAAAATAGAACTGAATGCTCAAAAAGTATTTAAAGACCAATAGTTTTAAAGAAGTCTGATAGAATTATAGATTTTAAGGTTATAAAGAACTTTAACCATTGTTTGACAATGCCTATTATATCAGTTCTAGACAAATATAGCTATTCAGCACTTGAAATTTGGCTAGTCTGAATGGAGAAGTCCTTTAAATACACATCCAATTTCAAAGACTTAATACAACAATATAAACTATCTCATTAAACTTTTAAAAGCACTGATTTCAGGTCAAAATAGTTTATTTTACTTTTTAAAATTTTATTTACTTTATTCTTCAAATCACAACCTCGGTAAATGATTTTTGGGCTACCCCCCTCTCATAATAGTTTTTTTAGGTAAGATTAAATTTATTATATTTAATTTCAGCTGTTTCTTTAGCCTCTGTAAAATATTGCTACTGGAAAAATTTGTTATATGTGTGCTATATATTGCATTTCTATTGGACAGCATTGTGTTTTGTGACTGTGTTTTTTATTGATGTTTAGAGAATAAGGTCTGACATGCTTAAGTGACTTACTCCAAAATACATAGTTGACATATGGCAAAACAAGTCCAGAAAAAAAAAGTTCAGCTGTTTCTTTAAGTCCATACTCTATCATATTAACAAAATCTCTAAGAAAACAAATATTATTTTTTTAGTCTATAATTCTTTATATTATATTCTTTTACTTTTATGTATTTTTTATTGATCACACACACATATTACATCCCTGAATACCCCGAGGTTCTCCCACCACTGTCACCCATGAACCATCATCTTAATTGCTTGTGCTCACTCCTCCCCCAATTTTACCCTTTCTCTCCCTTGCTTTATGCTTTAGTTCTGCCATCAGTTTGTTAGTTTTAACTTTTCTTGTCCTCTTGACAAATATTATAATTCCTTCCTTGGAAATGTCTTGCCCTTTCCACTTTCCTGCTAAAGACTTCATAATGAAGTACCCCTATCTTGATCCTCTTTTAGGAAATACCTTCACACTTATTGTCCTATCATGTCATTTATTTCTCTTAGGTTAATCCTGCTTGAAAACCGCCAACATGATATTTCTCTAGCCTCATTTCCTTGGGCTGAAAATCTGTAGTGGTTACCTGGAGGTTTTTTTTTTTTTTTGAGGTGCACCTATCTACCTTATAGTTATTCTATAACTGGGGGAATCTGCTTTCTATGATAAAATAATAAAGAGAATTATTCCTACTGAGATGGGTTGACTTGTGATAGCCCCAAATTTATATGTTGAAGTGCTAGTCTTTAGTACCATAGTTGGAAGTAGAATCATTACTGATTTAAGTAGTTAAGATGAAGTCATTAGGGTAAACTCTATCTGGTTTTCTTATGTAAAAAAAAAAATTGAGACACCCATAGGGACAATGACATAAGGATGTGAAAGCACCATCTACAAGTCAAGAAGAATGACCTGGATGAATTCCATCATAGCTTTTAGAAAGACCCCACACTGGTAAAACAATGATTTTGGATTTCAAACTCCCAGAATTATGAGACAATACATTTTTGTTATGCAAGCTTTCCAGTTTATAGTGCCTTGTTATACCTATTCTGGCAAACTAACACACTGATTATTTAAATGTTTGGTTCATTAAAATTAGACACCTTAATTTCTATAAATGTATGCGTTTAGATCAGCTAGATGGTGGACTAGGTTTTTGAGTGGAGTGACAGTGTTTTTTTTTAATTTCTTTTAAAAATGACAGGTGTTTTTTTATTTTATTTTAAATCACAGAGCACAGTGATCTTTTCTTTAAATGAAGTATTTTATAACTCTGTTCACAGGCTGTATTTTCCTAGTCTACAGCCAGTTATTGGGGGCTGCATGAACTCAGCTTTAATTAGCTGAATAATGATTACCTTAAAGTTGTATACCATTCATAGGCATCTTTGGGAAACTTAGAGTTGTCAAACAGTTGCTCAGAAATAGTTCTCCCATGGACATAGCTGCCACTGGCCTCTGTGATGTCCTCTGAAGTTCCTAAGAGTTTCTGCCTCCATTATCACTGCTATCAGTGGCTCTTGTTGAGAATGTTTATGCCCATGCTGACAATTACACCATTTCTCAGCTTTCAAAGCTTTAACTCGGAATATTGGCGCCAAGTCTATAGCTAGCAATAATTGTGAGAGTAAAAGAGAATGCAGTTAATAATTATAGTGGGATAACAGACACAAATTGTTATCACCAGGACCTGGGAGGGGCCCAATAAGCAGTACAGATGTGGTAGGTTCTAGCAGGCAGTGGGGTGGGCTCACCATAAGGGAACAAAAATGAAAGGCCTCGGCAAAACTATGGCAAGGCTTTGTCCCCACTGGTTTGTGTTTGTGCAAACCAGAGTAAGACCATCCAGAAAGTTCCCTGTGGCTAAGAAAGGGATTGATTATCCCTTGCACAGCAGAGACCAGTGAAGACTTCAGTAGAGTTGACGCTGAGGAGATTCATGCTACATCAAACAAGATTTGGGTGGACAGAAGTCCCTGGGGGCTGGTGACAGAGCTGTCAACTCAGGGGACTGGGGAGGAGAGAGTGGAGGTTGTGTAGAGGCACATAAGCTATCCTAAAAACCTCCAGAAAACAAGTGTTGCCTACGGTCTGGAGAAAAAGAGCCTTTGCTTAGTACTGTTAATGGAAGTATAGGCTGTTCTAGTCTTTTTGGAAAACAATATGAAGTTTCTTCAGAATATTAAAAATAGTTCTACCATATGATCTGCAAATCTTCTTCTAAGGATCTGTCTAGAGATTGCAAATACATTAATTCAAGGGTCCCTTCTATTCATTGCAGCATTATTTATTTATTCCAAGAGAGAGGAACAATGTAAATCCTGGGGCGTGGATTAAGAAGATGTGGCATAAATACACAATGAAATACTACTCATCTATTTAAAAAAATATGAACTCTTACCATTGGTGGCAATTTAGATAGGATTTAGATAGATATTTCTTTTATGCTAAGGAAATAAGTAATTTGGAGAAAGAAAAATACTGGATATTTCACTTACATGTGAAGAAATAAGGCTAAGAAACAATACAACTGAGCTAAAACAAACCAGAAATATCACTACACAGTTGGGGGAGGGTAACCCTGAAGGGAGGGAGGAAGAGGAAAATGGTCTTAGGTAAAGGACTATGTGTGCTTTGGTGGTGGGTGTGGTGTGAAGACATACATCTGAGGAGATGTGAACTATTCCCTCAAATTACATACACTGTTGGAGACCAATATTGCCTCCACTAAAAAAAAAAAAAAATAAATAAAAATAAAGGAGCTACACACATTTGGAAAATTGTACCCAATGTATCCATTTGTACCCAACTGACCCATGGGAAGGTATGAGACTCTCTTAAAATTTTCAAAGTTGCCAGCTCTGTACTATGTCAGAGAGTGCAAGCCAAACTGATGCACTATTGCATATGACCTTTAGATTTCACCACTCTTTGAGCTCTGGTTCAGTAGCATGACCAAATAGTTTATTGAATTTCAAAGGAGTGCAAAATGTAGCTTGCAAATATGTAATTTTTAAGTCAAAAAAAGTGTCAGCGTCAGAGGCTGTCACACTGCTTCTGCAGCTCTGCCTTTGCTCAGGAGGACTGCCAGTCTCTCCTAGGACCTCATGGTTTGATCTTAGTTCATCTTCAAAAGTTCTTTATGTTATTTTTTTTTCAGTAGATCTGTAAGTAATTATGGCAGCTCTTAATAGGAGGAACATTAAAAAAAATCCCATAACATCAAGGTTGCATATTTCCTACTGATTAGTGGTTTTCTCTTGATTAAATTATGCATTTTTAATACAAGTCCTTAATTTCTCAACAGTAACACATGGCAGACTCATCCCTTGGTGTAGACCAAATGCGTTTATCAGTCCCTGTTCGGGCATTTGTGGAACTGCTTTGAACTGTACTCTGTGTCTGAAAGAGATCCAAGATGTTTAAGAAATGCCTCTGTTACAACTTTTCACATGATCTCTCTGAGGAAGAAAAGTAATCCTCTCTTTGTAAAGCTATTGTGTGAAACAAAAAGGAGGCATTGAAGGTGGGTGGCTGGCTCAAGGTCACTCACCAGCAGATTTGCCAAGTAGCCTAGAGTTCTAAATCCTAGACCACGGTTATCTCCAAGTACATCTGTTTCCAACTGGTTTAGTGACTATGGGTTGTGACCATGGTGCACTTTTATTATTTGTTAGCACCAAACATCCAAACATATTGATCATTTTATATTGAGTTCTGTGTTACCTTTATCTCTAACTTTTTTATGTTTCATGTGTTGCTCAGGGAAATTTCAACCAGATATTTGAACAATTTATGAGATAGGCAGACAGTAAATAGTACCTGAGGGCTTTCCTCCTGTGATTCTTCTGAATTTCAGAATGCTACATGCTCTGAGTAAGGGCTGCACAAAAGTAAGGTTTTTCAGAGCAATTTAAGGAATGTTGCTATGTGTACTTTTGTCACTAATTTAGGAATTTGTTATTCCAACTAGAGATCCAAACTCTTAGGCTAGTTACGTGATCACAAGAGTTTGGCAGGAAATTTGTACATGCAGTTATTCTGGAAGAAGGCTGAGCCCAAGGAAATAATGATGATCATTATAAGGATCATCATATGATGGCCTTGTCATATTACGGTCCAGGATTACCCAGCACTTGACATCATGAGGTTTAGTTGAAAGAAGGTAAGGTAGAGTAGCAACCATTAACTCCGAATTATTGATATAACCTTTGATTTGTTTCCTTATAATTGCCTTTGACTTTCGTAGTCTACCTTCTACAGTTCTATGTGATGTTTCCAAAATACAGTTCTCCTTCAGTGATTCCCCTGATTAAATTTTTGTGCTATTATCTCCCATGTTAGATTAATGCTAGGTTATACTGCAGTAGCAAATTGATTGAAAGTTTCAGTAGTTTTGCAAAGGAAAGCCTTAGTGTTATTGCTTCCAGAGTCCCCTATGGTTCAGGAATGTGGGGTAAATGTTATGTCATCTATAGCCACTCAAGGTTCCAGGTTGGCAGAAGCTCTACCATCTGCATGTATCTATTGCTGTAGCAAAGGTAGAAAAGCACATGAAGATGCCATATTGCTTTCTATGCTTTGCATCAGAAATGATAAGCAACACTTCTATCACAGTTTCTTGGTCATAATTAGTTCACCCCGTCCATCCCTTTAACTCCAAGTTGTGGGAAATACAACCTTTCATTTGAGAGGAGCATATGAAAGAAGAGAACAGATATTGGTGAACATTGGTTAAGTTGGGCCATGTTCTTGTTTTCCTACTCATGGAGATTTTCCATAATTTGGATTTAACTTTAGTTCTCACTACACGCTGCCCTTTCCCCCACTCCCTGTTCTACTCCACTATCCCTACCTCTCATTTAGATCTAGTCATAGTGAACTTTTGCTGTTTCCAGTATTTTCTGTGCCATCTTTTACACCTTTGTAGCTACTGCTTACTTTGCCTAAAACAACTTTACCAACCATTTTTCAATCTTTATAGTTCACTTATAGAACTGCTTCCCCTGGCTGTTCAAAAATTTTCATGATTATTCCTGTCTCAATATGGATGAGCTACCTATTCTCTTAATCAAATAATGTGCTGTTTTTAACATCTGTGACATATTGCATTCTAATTGTGTATTGATTAACTTATTCTTCACACTAGACTATTAAGAGTCTTGAGAGCAGAGAGTATACTTTACTTACTTTTGACTCTCACTACTTAACACTTGGTGCACGTAGTAGGTGTTCAGTATCTTATTTGTTGAATGACTACATAACCCAGGTTTTTTTCTTTTGTTAGGTAAAATGGAGATGAGGTTTGTAGGTTAGGAAATTAAAAAAAATGTATATAATATAATTTTGATGATTGTATTTACATAGCTAATCAGTATCTTTTTAGATGAATTTTAATATTTATCTTGATAAATTTAATGCTATGAAAAGGGTTATATCATCTGATGACTTCTTTCTTCTTATATATAGTTTCTTTTTAAGCCAGTTTGTAATTTTTTTAAGAGAAAAAGTACAATACACTTTATTGAGCTTTGACTTACAACACTGAACCCTTTAGTTGTCTAGGATCATACCTCTTCAGATGTATGTTACCACACCACACCTACCATCAAGGCACCCTTAGTCCACTAACATTGTCCACTGAACCTCCTCTACACTTGCTCTTTCTCCTCTCCCTGCCCCTATGGTAGCTTACACTTTACAGACAGATTTCTAGGATTTGTTATTGAATTAGTCTTATTTGAGCCTTTGTGTTGTTTCTCTGTTCCATTGTGATATTATCTGGCATTTATCTTTTTCCTTCTGACTTCTCTTGCTTAACATAATCCCCTTCAATTCCATTCATGTTTTAAAAACCAAGTTTGTTTTTTTTTAACAGCTTAATACTATTCTATTATGTATATACCATAGATTCTAATTCACTCATTTGTATTTGGGCATTTAGCTTCCATAGTTTAGCTATTGTAATAAAACTTGAGTGAACGTAAGGTTACATTTATTACTTTGTAGTGTCCCCCCCTCCATTCTTTTGCTAGATACTTAGAAGTGGGATCAATGGTTCATATTGTAGATCTACTTTCATCTGTTTTAAGAAATCTCCATAGGGACTGAACCAGTCTACATTCCCATTAACAGTATATACGAGTTTCCTTTTTCCACATCCTTGCTAATACTTGTCTGTATCAAAAGATCATAAATAATTTTCACAGATGTGAAGTAATATCTCACTGAGGTTTTGATTTGCAATTCCCTGTTAATGACAATTCACATTTTTTTCATGTGCATTTTGGCCATCTACATATCTTCTTTGAAGAGGTGTCTATTTAGCTCTTCTGCCTATTTAAAATTTTTTATTATTTATAGAAATCAGTCTGTAAATATTTGTATTATTATTTTTTTATGTTATTGTCTGCCCATTTTTCATTTTTTTCCCATATTTTCTTTTTGTTGAGTTGTATGAATTCTTTGTAGATAAGATATCAGCTCCTTGTCAGATGTATGTTGTACAAATTTTTCTGTATGCCATATGGTATCTTTTTGTTGTGGTGATAGGTTTTTGCTCTGTGCAGAAGTTTTTTTAAAATTTTTTTGTTTTGATGTAGTCAAATTGTTTATTTTCTTTTTTTTTCCTTGTTGTTGGAGATGTGGAGATGGTTTCACAAATATCTTGTGGAGCATTTTGCTTATTTTCTATATATTTAGCATTTGTGGTCTTACATCCAAGTCCTTTACTCATTTGGAGTTAATTTAGAAAGAAAAAGTGTGATATAAATACATAATGGGATACTACTCAGCTATAAATAAAGATGAACTCTTTTTTTTGGTAACAAAATGCATAGAACTGAGAGTATTATGCTGAGTGAGTCAGAGGGAGAAAGACAAATACCAGGAGATTTCACTTATGTGGAACATAAAGAAACAATATAAAATATCAGACAAAAGTAAATCAAAGCAAACACTGGAAATGACTGCTAAACTACAGGTTACAATAAGGTAATATGTGTGTGTATGTTTGTGTGTGTGTGTGGGGTAAATGATGGAGGGGATCCAATACAATAAACTATGGAGGAGGGTTAGGGGTGCTCTAGCAGTGGGCATAGTGTGGGAACCTGCATCAGAAGAGATGTGAGGTGGTGGGTGAACCCCGGAGATTACCAAGATATAAAATTTATATATAAGTAAATTATTTAATATAATAAAAAAGGAGATGTGAATATATCCCTAAATCATTCATAGTGTGGTGAACCAACGTATCACAACCCCCCCCCCCAATTTAAAAAGGAAAACTATCTAGGGAAAGCAAATCAGAAAAAAAACAAAGGTTCTCTTATAAGCATACAAGTCAGACTGAACTAAGATTCACCCAATAGACTCCTTTTTATTTTATCATCCCTTAAAAGTCCTATTTCAGAATATAGTCAGTATTTGGAGTATTGAGGAGGTAAGTTTCAACATAGACATTTCAGGGAGTGCTGTTCAGCAAACTCGAATTACAGCAGCGTCAGTGTAATTAGCAGGATGATTTCACTGCGAAGAATTTTATGTGGACTTTCTGACCATGTTTTCCATATTGAATCAAACATGCATGCTATTAGGATGCTATCTAAGCATTACAGCTAAAGAAAACAAGCCTTTAGATTGGGTGAATGGAAACTGATTGAGTTCACACAACAGAGACAAGGCCCCTGAAACAAACCCTGGGTTTGAAGGAGGGCTCACATCCACAGGTGTATAATTTATGGCTTCTTTTCAGAAAGCACCTGCAATGCTTTTGTAAGTGTGTTCAGTAAATCTTTTTCTTGTCTTCACCCAAGTGATTTGCTATTTGCTTGACTCTTGAACATTAGGAATAAAAAAAAGCTAGTATTTAAAGATTATTGACCAGTGACTAAAGTAATGATAATCCTTAGAGATACAGAAAACACTGTGGTCCTGAGGTCAGAGTCAATCTTGTTGAAGAGTAGATGATGAATGGAAGAATGCTATTTGTTACTAAAAGTCAAGCAAAGATGAACAGAACTGTGTCTCCTTTTCAAAGTAGTAAATCAAAAGCACTGCTGTCTCCTTATGTGTAGAGAATCACAGATATTAGTGCTACCACCAAAGGTGGAACGAATATGGTTTTGTTTTAGGAAATGAAAGTGGATTATTTTACCAAGTGATAATTCTAATCTATTTGGTGCAGATCAACTCAGTCCTTCACTTGGAACTGTAATTATGCCAAATATTTTTTTCTTTCTGCCTAAATATGAAATGCCAGGAGCAATTTTCTCTTTAAGAAATTTTCTCTGATAGGAATAGGAAAATACATCCTACTTAAGGACTAGGTCATCTCTTTATCTGTCCACAGAGTATTTGATCATTTCCCATTCCAAAAGTTACTGTTTCAGTTCACCATCTGGATAACATTGAGTTGATAGACTCTGATGAAAAAAAAGTAGCTGCTATCCTGGATAAGTGTTCTCAAATAATCAAAAATTATGGATTAGTTTTATGTTTAAATTTATAGTGTATGCAAATCAATACTTTTTTAAAAACATAATAAAAGTAAATTACTTGAAAATTAAATTTAAAAAGGCATTAAAACACAAATCAATTATTTCATTAGATTCTTTTAAATTACTATAAACACTTCAAAGTACATATCCTCAATTTCTGTGCTCACTGAGGGCCAGTGACAAAGGATGATTGGACCAGAAGAGTTTAAGGGAATTGCCCTTTGTTTAGTCCTATGCCTTTATAGGATTTATGTTTACTGAAGGATTAACTCCTGTTTAAGATTCTCTTTAATAAAGATTTTGGAATCCAGAGTATGGGGTCATGTTACAACACTTCCATTCAACACAAAAAATGAATTGATGTATCCTGTAATTCCTAACACACATACTCACACACTGCTTGATACAGTTTTTATTTGTAGAGACAACATGCACCATTATTTAGCCTTTTGTTTACTGATAATATCTTAAGTTTGCAGTTTTACATATAGTCCATAGCAAGGAAGGATTTTTTAGCTGTGATACAATAATTTCTTCCAGAATCTCTCTTATTTAGCCTGTGATTTACCAGTCCAAACTTCTAAATTTCATAAAACAACTCTGGGTAGACAATCTGCTGTTGTCTTCTGTTTTGAAGATAACCATAGCCTTTGTTTCACCCAGAGTCTTTAACAAAAACCAAATCTGTGAAATGGGTTTAATTCAAAGAATTTACTTCCTTGTTGGAGTTGGCAAGTTTGAAGTTATATAAGGAGACTGATAATGAAAACTTTCAGTCAGACGGTAGTGCTGTCAAACTGGAAACGTAAGTTTTGCTCCATAGACTTCGATTACATGAGAACTCTGCATCATCAAGGATCATTTCCTTATAAATGTTAACATCTACAAAATACTTACAGAAAAACCTAATGTTAGATTGAACAACTGGGCACTGTAGACTAAACAGTTAGCCAAATTATCACATGTTCTTTTGCAAATAATTGTTCTACAAAATGGTTTCAGACTTACTGCTGGACTCTGATGGAGACTGGAGGATGGATCATGGGCATGTGCTCTGAGATTCCTGTGATACTATAGATTTTTTTATCTGATCAAAGTCAAAATGCCTGGATATTTTGCAGCTAGTTAATGTCTTGGAAATGTTGAGCTCTGTAGTTTATACATTTGCTGGAACATAGCAATACTTCCATTTAAACGAATGATTGAAATGGCCACTCGATCATTTTGGTCTCTCCTATCACTGAACCAGTTGGCAAGGAAAGGGTTACTGTGTTAACTAGGCAATCCTAGATGAGTTAATGAGTAGTTACTACACTGGAAAGGCAAGGAGAAATATTTGTGGAACCCACAGTGTGCTCAGCAGTTCCTAAAATCCTTCTTTGCCAAGTAGAAAAATTAATCAGATTTTTGCGACTCAATTCTGGCAGGGCTATTAAGGAGTGTAGCTCAGCAAGACTGAAGGTGTGCATATCCCCACTAGGTATAAAACACATGCAAGTTAAGATCTCATTGAAGCAAAAGGAAATAAAATATTAGTTCAGGAGGAATGTTATAAATCCCAGTTATGCCTTATGACTAGTTTCACAAAACAGGACTCTTTCCACCTATGTACAGATATCTGGGTAGATAGAAGATCTTCTGGATCTGGGCTGTTGTCTGTAGCTCAGACTTTCAAATACTAGAAGTGCTTTTAGTTTCTTGCTGTCCCCCTTGTATATTCCAACAAAAAAGATGCCCAAACCAATTATCTCTTTTTGTTTGATGCTTTAAGTGACACAATTTCCATTAAATTAAGGCTTTGTCTTTTATATAAATTCAAAGAGATTAAACTAGAAGTTGCAAATTATAGAGGAAGTAATAATGCTTATAAAACCTAAGATTTGTTGGATACTTAATTTATTCTAGGTGTTATATAAAGCATGCTACTTGCATCAGCTAATAATCACAGCACTTCAGACAAGTAGGGTCTTGAGCTATACTAATTTTTATAGGTAGAGAAACTGATCCTAAGAGATATTGAAAATTTTATTTGATGTTACACAATTAGGTGAGTGTTGCCAGAAATCACATTGGTAAGCCCACTATACTGTGCAGCTTTTCAGTTAGGGCTCCTTTCTGCTGTGACATTTAACAAATTACTCATTCACTCTTTACTACAGTCTCCTTTCTAATCCAACAGATTTTAACATTCTCCCTAAATTTCAGTAAGGATCTAAGAGGAGAAATTAAGAGGAATTATACAGTGTTAATATTGTTGATGTCACACTATTAATGAGTTTATTAGATCCTCCATCTCTCCCCAAGCAAGTAAGAGAATGGAGATATTTCAAAATACAGAGAAAGTTAGACCGAAAAGGATCTTAAAAGGAATAAGATCTTTGAACAGAATCAGAGCAAGAAGGATTTCTATATCTATGTGAGTTTTAGCTACTGCTGATGTGAATATTTATAGAAAGAAAGTCTTCCCTTTTCTGTCCTTTTTTGAGTGGGGGTTCAGTTGATAGCTTTTCATCCAACTCTGCATTGGCACTAACTCAAGCCAAGTTTTTGTTGATAGCAAATGACTGTGTCTTTTATAGACTTTTAAAGAGACAGATACTCTGTGGTATTTCACCCTTTCCTTTTATACCCTGTTATTTTACCCAATCTTGTGGCCTCTGTTCTCTTTTATATTTTGTTGTATCTTCTGAGTATTGAATAAGTATGTAAGGTGTATAATAAGGTAAGTAATAAGGTAATACCTTATTGAATAAGTATTTTTGGCTTTTAATGAACTTACCTCTAAAACTCACTGTAAATTATAAAGTGATCAAATCTGCCTGCTTTCCTGCACATAAAGTGTTTTAAAATTCCTTTGGATCCTTGACAAATGGAATATTGCAGACAGTTCAGTTATAGTGTGTTAAATGTTTACATATTCAGGTATATACTCCTTTTCCGTTAAGTGAGGTGGTTGTGTTTCTAGAATAGTTAATGGGCTGAATCCCTTCATAATTGAGCTCATACTGGAAAATGGCACAGGTTGCAGGTTTGTGGAAAAACAGTAGCTTCAATTGTCTAATACGACAATCTATATAATTCCAAAATTTAGTTATGAGGTGTTTCTGGCAGTTTAACTTTGTGATCATATTCCTGGTTTGGCAAATACAGATCATGAAATCTTCATAGTTAATGAAAAACAATAAAACACTCCAAAATAACAACAAAAAGCCTGTGTGCCATCTCAATCTGTGTTTTTTGGCAAATCACCAAATTATATTTATTATTTTAATGGAGCTACAGTTCTCATCAATTCTTCAATTTAATTCCTTAATGTAAATTGGTTGAAGTAAAATTTTGCTTAAACCAGTTCCTGACTAATCTGTTCTTGGCATAACACTGAACAAAATAAAACCACCAATACAAAAGGGTATGTGCCATATATGCCAGAGATTCAAGAACATTTATTATCAGTTTTTTGAACGTTATTCTTTTACATTACAAAAAAGTTTCTTGAAGAAATACAAATGAAGAAGATACTAGGAAAAGGTCTTTATTTTTTCCTAATCATATCATGTGACTTAGTTTTATTAAAAACATGATGTGATGATTGAAGGCAATATGAAATAATTTTTTTGGGGGGGTGGGTAAAAACATTTACAGCCATCAATGGGAAATGTTGTATCATTTAGAAACTTTGGGGGAACCATTTGGTCAATTTATATGTTCTTCAGCTTTCAATTGATAAAAACAAATCAATCTTTATTGGTTGTGTAGGCAAATGGTAGCTAGGAATTGGTATTGAGAATGAAAGAAGAGAATATTTTTTGTTCATATGAAATATCTTCAAGCAAAAACCCAGGTGTAGAAGAGGCAGAACTAAATTAAATTAAATTTGGGTAAGGTGAGCAGAAGTAGGTAAATAGGAGGATAGCTTAAATCAAGACCAACTGATCAATAAGTTCAGAGGTAGAACAGTAGTAGAGTGAAATCACTAGCATACTATAACATTTTTGTTCTCTTAATGAAAGTAATTAATTCCTTATTTATTTCATTATTGAGATATAAATAAAGTAGCTGATTCCTATGGTGCATCATGCTTGGGTTATTGTAATGATTTTGATTTAACATTTTCCAGGATTGTATCAATGACTTTTATGCTTTCTTGAACTTCAGGGTACAACCTCTCCAAAAAATGCCCAAAAGGTTTCCTTCTCTTTCCATGAGGATGAGGTACAGTGAAGGGAAAATGCCCTAGAATTTTTTTCCCAAAGAATCTTTCTTCCCATTTTAAATTTTATACTTCTTATACATTCTAGGGACTGAAATGAGGTTTGCAAAACCATTTTCAACTTTTGTTGTTTTCATATAGTTGATCTAGAACCTAATTTGGAATGTGAAAACTCTGATTTTTTCTAGACCTCTGTGTCTCAGGTAAAATGCAGCTAGAAAAATGTTCATTTTAACTTCCAGTTTACTAGTACTTAGAGTTTTCTAGTTGCTTAAAGAATTATATTTAACTGAAGATCAATTATATGTAATTCATGAAAAGCAACTAACTATTGCTAGTTATTTCCTTTTATTAACTGAACCACCCCACCTACTCTTTTCCATTTTACATTCTGGCTTGTCACTTAATATTAAGTAAATGATTTGAAGCTTTTTCAAATTTAAAATTTACAACCCCTACTTGCATTTATTATGTTGCTATGGAAAAAAAGGAACCAGTTATATTTCTGTAGTTGGAGTGACCAAAATATACAAAATATTTAGCAGTAGATAAATAATATGAAATGAATTATCATAGAAATAAATTATCTGTCAAATTTGGCAGTCTTTTATATAACTTCCATCCAAGTACTAACCAGACTGGGTCCTGCTTAGTTTCCAATATCAAACAAAATAGGGTGTGTTCAGGGTGGTACAGGCCTTAGACATCTTTTATATAACTTCAGTATTCATTGCAGCACTCGTCTCACTAAGCCAAAATAAAGAAGCAAGGTAAGTGCCTGATAATGAATAAATGGACAAAAAAAGATATTGTAGATCTCACAAAGTAATCCCACCCAGTTATTAAACAAAAAAAGTTGAAATCTTGCATTTGCAGCAACATGCATAGAACTGGGGCAATGTTACTACATACATGGAATAAATCAGAAATAAATAAAAAGATAATATCTAATTATTTCACTCATCAGGAACTATAAAGAAACCAAAGTGAAAACCAAAAATGAACACAAACTGACAAATTAGTGGTTTAGAAGTGAAGGTGGATGTGCAGCATGTGAGGGGGTTGATTGGCCAGGGATGGTGACTGGACATTTGGTGGTAGGTACTGCTGATATCTACAGTTCCTGATGTGATAAACCTACATGGTGGTGTAAGCCAGTATCATCTGAATTAAAAGAATTTGATTCATCTCTTCATTTGTCTTGTTAAATATTGTTTTATGTTTTTTCCCTTTTTTTTTGGAGAAATTTCAAATAATTTGACAGATTATTTGCACATTAGCTTTTTCTCAGTTGACTTTGCTTTTCTACTTGGATTAACTCTTGATTTTTTTGTGTCATTATTTTTTCTTATTTGTAGTAAACTTCTTGCTGATCATTCTTTGTTCTTAGTTTTACACACAAAATGAACTTGGAAAAGAGACTAGTTGAAAGATTTCCCTTGGGAACCTCAGATGTGCTAACCATTGGTTTGTTTAATTTGTTTTATAGGCTATCTCTATTTTATATCTATTTTATATATCTATTTATATCTATTTTTAATTCTCATATTTGCTTTGGGAAAACTTTTTGTCTATTTGCTTTGAATAAAGTCTCAAAATGTTGCTTTAATAAAATAATGCTTTTATTATAATGCATATTTATTTGTTAGAATACAGAAAAAGAAGAGGGGAAAGTCAAATCAACTGTCATTTGTCCACATAGAGATAAGTACTATTATAATTTTAGTGTATTTTCCTCCAGCCATTTTTATGCATGTTTAGCCAGAGTGTTCACTGTGAATGACCTAATTCATTTCTGTTTTATTTAATTTTGTGGGCCACAGCTCTAGAACTCTTTTAAATGTGATGATTATAGGTAGTCTTGTTTCGTCTCCTCACAACAAAAAAAATGCATTTCCTGTAACGCTCAGTAGTGATATTGTGACAGCTGCTATTTGTCAACACTTTTAAATGCAAGTTGAAACAAAGCTTATTTTTCTGTAATTGCAGAAATTCCCAGGACCTTAGACATATCTATGTATTGTTACCTGAAGAAGGAGAGTTACATCATTCAAGTGTTAGCAACTTGTGTAGACTCCTTAATTTTTTTTAAAAAGAAGTCATATACCTTGGGAAATACTTCTCTTAAATTTAATTTTTAAGTAAGACATACATCTTGGCTTTAGATAAATAATAATGTAAACAAAAATGCTCTTTATAGTTTATGAAATTAATTTTAAAAATCAGGAATCAATGTTGAATTTTATTAAGTCTGGTTTTTTTGAAGCAATTATTGTAATGATTATAGAATTTTTTCTTTTGCTTCTAGTTTGATTTATTTGATATGTACTAGATTACTTTCTATAAATTCCACTTTATTTTCCTAGTTTATGTTCCTAAGCCTTGTTTTCTACATGTGTAAACAGAAGGTGGTAATTGTATCTTCATCAAAGAGATGTTAAAATTAAATAATAAAATGTATATCATATGATTAACACCTTACTGGTATTAAATAGTGGAAAAATTACTACTCTGATGAAAATTGCTTTGACTAAAATTCATAAACTTTGACAAGCTAGTCTTATTTTATTTTATTTTATTTTTTTTTTTAGAGGAGATTCTAATTATATTGGTTTATTTATATTTTTTCTTATATAATGTGTAATTGTTTTAATTTTCTCTGTAAGCCAATATCTATGTAAGTTGTTTCACATTTTCATTTTGATTAGGTATAATAAATTACTAATTTATTGCTCTCAGGCATTGTGGCTAGTGACTATGGAATGAGTAGTGTTTGCTTTAGGAATTTCAGATTTCTTTAGGAGTATGAACTGTCAGTTTTTGCTCTTTTTTTCTTTTTTAAGAAATCATTCTCCCTGAAACACTTGGAAAGATACTTTGTTTTCTAGGCCACAGAAGTTAATCTATTGTTATGGTTATGAGAGTTATTTTTTTTTTTTTGGCCTTAAAGCATATTTTGTCTGAAATTATTATTCCAGCTTTATTATTTGCATTTGTCTGTTTTCCTTTCTTTGTGACAACTTGATCTATTAAGCATTAAGATCACTAACTGCAGTTTTGTTTCTGTAAATTTCATACCAACTTTTAGTAGTTTGAACTTTATATCTGTTTGACAATGTGTTATTTAGTGTTTAAAGGCTTATGATTGTTTATCTTTGGTGTGGATTATATCTTTATATCAACAAAAAAATAACCTCTAGCTTTGTTTTGTTTTTTACTTAGTTCATCTGAAAATTGATGTTAGCTTCTTTTCATTTTTTTGAGGTTATTTTGTTGACTGCCAATGTAGAATGTACTCAAATAACATTATTCAAATGAAGATGAGTTTATCACTTAGTATTCAGTAAAGGGAAAAATCACCTTTGGATGAAAATTAAGGAGTTGTGGGATTTGTTTTAAGATAGTTCTTCAATAAAGAGATCTGAATAGAAGTAAGCAAAGTTTTTGATATTATATTTAGGTTTTTTAGACACAACAATATAAAGTTTTAAAGCAGGTCTTGAATAAAATTATTTGATTTTCCCACTTAAAGACTCTTATCTTCCTGAGAAAGGGGTTATTCACCTTAATGCTAAAGTAGGAGGCAAGTTGAGCAGTCTATTGTTCAGATAAATGAATTTTAAGGCCTTTATGAAACAAACTAACATTATTTGAAGCTTTATTTTCCTGGGCAAGAATTTACTGGAATAGTTAGGTCATGTTAATGCAGGACAGTCAATTCTTGATCATATTAGGCTTGTGGTTACAGACAGTTTGTTGTCAATTTGATAAATCTCTACTTATCTTTTAAAAACATTTTAATGCCATTTTACTTTAGGTATGTCTCTTGGAAGCAGCACATATTTAGATTATGTCTCTTAATTCAATTTGGGAATCTTTGTATTGTAATAAGAAAACACAAGCTTTTTGTACTGTCCTTAAATATTTTGCACTAAGTTTATCATCTCTTTTTGATATTTTCATTGTCTTACAAAACATGACCCTTTCCTTTAGTTTAATATTGTCCAGTAATTGGTAGTTGTAGTCCTCATCATTGTCAATATAGTCTGAAACTTGGCTGTTCTTTTGACATTATATTCTCATATCTCCTTTCAGTGATTACTTTATGACATTCTTTAACTCAGAAGTCTGAAATTTATCTTAAGAGGTTCAAATCAATGTGAAATTCATACTGATAATTTAAATTTGCACTGTTTGCTTAGAATAACATGAAATAACAAAAACAAAAAACCCAAACATTGGCTGAGAGATCACTGAAAAAAGGAAAAAAATATTTTAGTACATTTAGCAGTGTTTTCCTCCCTGCTTTCTGAATTTTCTCTGTATTTTTTCTACAGGCAGGAGGGAAAATTCTATTTTCTTGCCTTTTCTAGTCTCTAGAGTATTCCTATATTCTCTGTTTGATGGATCCTTTGTTAATTTTAAGTTCACTCTAGCATTTTCTAATCTTTACCTTGTTCCATTGTCACATTTTCTGACTTTCTGATTTTCCTGCTTTCTCAGAAGAATTACTTTGGCTGGTACACATAATCCAGGATAATCTCCCATCAAAGTCCTTAATTTAATTATATATACCAAGTTCCTTTTGTAGGTTTGGGGATTCATAGGTGGATGTGTTTGGGGGACTATTATTTAGTCCATCACACTAAGTGAGGGTGTCTTGCTTTGCATTTGAACAGGATTGTGTGCCTGTAAGCTTCAGTTTATGAAACTGCTGGGGCTAGGGATTGCAGTTTGAGTCCCGCTTGGGGCAAAAATGGTGAGCCCTAGTCCCAAAAAATAGATGGGCGTGATGGTGCGCATCTGTATTCCCAACTACCTGGGAAGTTGAGGCTGAGGATTGCTTGAGTCTGTGGTACCCCAGGCAACTTGAGCCTGAGGTTCCATGGGCAAAAATAGTGAGATCTAGTCTAAAAAAAAAAAATTGCTTCAAATATAAAAAGGGCAGAGGGTTTCTGAAAATTGTCATTAGTCATGCAACCCTATCCTTTTTCACTCTTGGCACCCCCTCAGTTAGTCAACTCTTATGTGAAATTTATGCCAGAAAAAAGGGAAAGAGGACAATCTATAGTTTTATTACTTTCATTCCTTCTTATTAATCAACAAACTAAAGATAGGGATATTGGTGGAATATGTGCATTAGGAATTGATGTAGGAATAGGAATAGTGGTATCATTTCTACTCTTCTGGTGGATTGGGATACTTATGCATGTATGAAGTCTTTTGCAGTTTTGTTCACTGCATATGAGTTGAATGGTCTTATATTTGTTTTTAAACAAATATAATATATTTGTATAATCTAAAAATGAATTATGAAATGTATGTTAGCACTTTAAAATTAAGTATTTTCTTAGAATGACTTTAATTAGAAAATAACTAATAAGATGAAAGAGGTCATGAAAAATACATATAGTATGCTCAAAGCATTCCTTCCTGCTTTTTGAATAAGCATCTTCACCACATTTTCAGTTTCATGCTAGACCTTGTGGGTATATGACAATTCTTGGTTCCAGGAACCAAAGACCTACTGTTTTTCTTTCTTATTTTATAGACTCACCATATACCCTGTCTTGCACACACAGATATATGCATGTCAGTGTGCCTGTAAGTCAAAATGATACAGTAGGGTACTGGTGAGAAGTGAGCAAAAAAAAAAAAAAAAAGGAAATAGTACTATGTAGATGGTCTTCACTGATACTATGTTTCAGCTACATTGTTCTTTTCCAGTGTCTTCATACAAGCAGGCTTCAAACTTCAAGAATCCTTTCTTTATTACCTTAAAATTTATTGAGGATGCCAAGGAGTTTTTCCTTGTGTGTTATAGCTACTGATGTTTTTCATAATAAATAAAAACTAAAAATTTAAAATGTGTTTATTCATTAAATATAGAAAGAATGAACTATTGCGTGTTAATGTTTTAAACATTAACAAAATGGAGTGAGAATGCTAACATTAGTAAAAGGACTGACTTTGTTTTACATTTCTGTAAGTTCCGTAATAAGTAGGAATCATCATGGAAAATGCAAGTAGTATCTCACAATTTATGAATATATTCTCACTATTTTCTGACCATACTGCGAAAACTGGTACCTTATATAGTTCCTCTTACTATAGGTCCTTTATGTATATTCTTATATTTGACTGGAGCATTGCCTTTCTTCTCTATCATTTTTTTTTTCCTTTCTCCACTTGAAAATCATTTGCCTAGGGAAGCCATCTCTTTATTCCTCCAGGAAGTCAGTCTGTTATTTTAGTATTTAATAATGTTGGGTATTTCCTTTACAAAACCATTTATCATAGTTCTACACATTTTTATAGTTATATTTCTATTTCTTCCATGAAATTAGAAGTTTCAAATGACTCAGATTGTGTTTGACCATTACTTCCCTATTATGTAACATCATACCTGGTCCATAGAGTTACTCAGTAATTACTGAATAAATATTAATTGATCTGATAATATGGTAGAGTGCCAGCTATCATAAATTTCAAACTTTACTAATGTTAATCAAATAGAATTTTCTCTGAAGACCAGGCATGAAAAATTGCAGGCATCTTCTTTTTGCAAAGAAGTGATCAAAGTAAATCATGAAAAATTTTAGTTAAGAATATTTCTTTATGTTTAGTTTCTACTTTAAAATAGAATTTTGAGAAGATAATTAAGAGCTTTAATCTCTCACACACCTGAGTGATATGATACTGAGCATTCAGATACGTCCAGATATATAGAATTGCCAACTGATAGGCAGACGGTTACACTGACTTTTAAATATTTTGACTATGTGGGTAAATGAAAATGTCATTTTATATCTAAGAAAAATCAAGACAAAGAAGATTTTATGCATAATCAATGGAATGCACAGATTTTAATTTAGAGCAGTTTTTATCTGTTTTATAGGATAGATGAATTTCCAGTTTGCTGTTTATTGATAGATTATATTGTGAATTTGATGTCAATATCCAGATCACCTCAATTCTATGAAGGTCCTACTCCAGTGCCTGAAAAAATGAAGGTGCTGAATATGGATGCATAAGTTTATACCTTGAATACTACTTTTCTCCACTTATCTCCAATCAATGAGCTGAACTAAATTATTTATTGTGTAAAGTAAGAGTGACGAATAACCTTGGTTATTTCACATTAGATTTTCAATATTTTTTAATGTATAGGATTGTTTGATAATCCTTTTCTCCAATCATTTTCTCTTAGACTTGGAGGGGAAAAAGTCATCTATATGGCTAAGTAGCAGTTATTAACATTGTCTATTGAAGATTTCAAGGGCATTTTCATTTTAATGTTCTCCAGTTATTATACCAATTCAGCAGGCAGTCATCTCTTTTGCCTCTTCAGGTATGAAATGACAGCTGCTATGGAGACACAGCTTGGTCACTGTTCACACAGTGGAGCAGAAGTTAATCACCATTTGAAAACAATTGGCTGACATTAGACCAGAGAGTTAATTAAAGGGAAACTGTTGAGATAAGAATTATACTCGTTTTAAAAAAGTTTGCTTGTATGATTAACAGTTGAAAAATCATTAAGAATAAGAATAGAAAGATAGATTTCTAAATTCTTGTAAACTCTGTTTACTTAATTTTTAGATTGACTTAATTTAAATTTACTTTGTTCCCCTCTGTTTTTAATGGACTCTACTTGGAAAATGATAATACACTATGCACTGTCATCTGTCTTTTTGCAATCATTAGAGTACTTTTTCTATTTTTTAAGTTTTAGCTTTTCACTTCTCTTTAGAATGAACTTTGTCTTTCTCCCAAGGCCTGCTATCCAAAGTCACCGGGAAAAAAGATCCTATAAAATTCTCCCTGGGCTTTAAGTCTTTGTAATTTTAAATCCATTGACTAATTTAGTGCCATTGAATTCCCAATCTTCAGAGGGACTTCTTTTCATTTAATGGTCTTGCTTTTATTGAGATAAAGATATCTAATTTTAAAACACCTTTAATGCCAAATGAAATTGAAATTATTAATTGAATTGTTCTGTTTCCCTGCACAAAGGATTTTCAAATTCTATACCCTGTCATTTGTGTGCATCGCAAGAACCAGAAAGGAGGTTATTCAAATGATCTACATTTTAGAATGAATATATTTTGAAATATATCATCTATAATTTCAAGGTCAGTCTATAGAGCCTACTTTTCCTTTGCACAGTATTTAAAATTTTCTCGGTGTTGTTATTTCTTTTGATTTTGGAGTGGGAACAGTTCTTCAATGTTCTGCAGTGCAAAATATACTTGTCTGCAAGGTCTGATATTGTGAATTCAAATCTCAATATCATGTTTTTTTAGACAAGCAGTTTTATATAGTTACTTAGTTTCTAGATGACTTTTTCCTCATGTCTAATATGATAGTAATAATAATGCATCTCTCATTGGATATTGTGAAGTGGTGAATCATTTTAAGGATTAAGAAATTTCTTAGGATAGACCCAAGTCCTGACTTTAAGATACTCATCTTCATCATTGATAGCACCAGCAGCATCATCACCATTCAATAATCCAGGTTGACATATGACTATAGCTATATAGCCCTTGACTTTTAAGTCCTCTGTAGAATTGTGATAGACACAATTTGGTACTCACTTTGGCACCCGTCTCTTTTTCCTTGATAACACAATGCTGTTAGGGATGTACCCAAGCGTGGGGATCAATTGTGACACACAGATTAATTGTGCCTTTCACAGTCTGAGCCAATGAGATATAAGAGGGAATTTGCTGAGGTCTTCTTGGAAGAATTTCTTGGTGACAGAGTTTATCTGTCTCCCTTTCTCCTTTCCTGTTTTGGATTGTGATATGATGTTTTGTGGCATGGCACCCATCTTGTGACCATGAGGTTACAAACTTGAGGCAGATTTCTATTCCCCGAGGGCTGCAAAGTGAAAGGAGAAAAAGGAACTTGATCAATCCTTGATTTTAAAAAAATGGTAGCACCACCAGCCTTGGTAACAATGCACTTTCTTAAAGCTTCAAATACTGTTAATAAACTTCTCTTACTTGCAACTGAAAATATCTTAATTGATACATCAGTTAGGAATTCCTTTGGTTGTGAGTGACATAAAACCAATTCAAACTAAGGAATTTATCCAGGCACTGAGAATAGTTCATGCAGGTAAAGGAATTGTTATAAACCCATGGTTACTCTAAGGACCTCAAAGATAGAAACTAGGTCCTTGAACACTCTATGTTTTCCCTTTCCATCTTCTCTCTGCTTCTTTTTGTGTCAACTTCATTTGTTCCTAGTGCAGGTGAGCTTTTTTCCTGATGCATGGTTGCTCAATAAGAGGAAAAAAAAAACAAAACAACAGATCCGTTTGGTACCAAAGTGAGTATCCAATGGTGTCTATCTCAATTCTACAGAGAATTTGAAGTTCAAGCACCAGAGCTAGTAAAAATTTATTAATACCACTTATTTCTTGTTTGAAAAAAGCAAAAACGGAGGGATTCTAATTTGATTTTTGCCACAATTGCTACAACCAGGAGAGGAAAGTAGATCATCCCACTGCTTTGATCCATGGAGTGAGATCTTTCACTGATGGACTAATTGGGATAATACTCATAGTGGATAGAGAATTGCTACAGGGTAGACAGCCACCCCTGCTTATTCCCAGAATAAGTTGTGAAAAATATATTCCCCAGAGCTATTAGTGTCATAACTTATATTACTTTTAATAGTTTCTCTACTATGATCATCTCTCATTTCCTTAGAGTAGTTTGACCCTATGTTTATGTGACCAAAGAGAAACCTAGAATTTATAGGATCCTGAGGATGTGTTGCTATATGTTTTGCCAGTGTGCCTTGCTTTCTCATTTTATAGAATCTGCTTTCTCTGTGGACTACACCAAATTGAGATTTAAAATGGGATACTTCAGCACACCCTAGAATTTGAAGTGGAGTAATAGATTATAATTATATTTGAAACTTCTCTGTTTTTGCCAGAGCCCAATAATGCCAGGTCTAAAGCCCTTACAAGAATTTTTGGTTGCTTTCTCATAAAAGGCTCACAGGAAACCAGAATTATTCGCTGAGAACCACTCTTACTGGATATGGCTGCTAGTCTTCATTGTCCCTGCTGGGTAGGGAGTGGGGGGGGGGGGTCACTACTATTGTTGGATACCATGCCAGTACTCCGAACTCTTCTCTGAAGCAGCTGATGCCTTTCCTGAGTTTGGCTGCCCTAGCTGGCCAAGTATAGTGCTTTCTACCTGAGCAGGGAGAAACCCAGCTTCTCTCACCAAGCTGTCACTGCCGTATGTATGCTGAAGGATCTGAGTGACCAAGCTACTTAGTTACCTAGTGGTTCTTGGAAAAGTGTGGGGAATGCTTCCACCCTTCTTGCAGGCCAGTCTGGATAGTTTGCAGGTCAGTTTAAATATTTCCAAAACTTAATATCTTACAGGGGTCTTAATGAAGAGTTTGGCTCTTCTTATTTTCTCCTTACTATCTACCCCTTCCTCTTTCCCAATCCTCTCTGAACTACACTGCATGGCATCTGGATTTATGAGCATGTCTGAGCATATGCCAGCACCAGGGATATGGCAAGCACTAAAATAACCACTTCTCAGAAGAGGGATTCTTTACCTAGTCTATCTTGTCCTTGTGATGTATTTCCTCCTTGGGCTGAGTTATCTTCCAGGAACTTCTTCATTATTGAGTGAAAATGCTGGATGAAATTCCTTATTTTACTCATCCCTTATTTCATAGGTTTGTTTAATCTGAGGAGTGGGTACCAGTAGGACTATGTTTTTCAGGGTCTTAGGTTTGAAAGATCCAAATAAAAAGAACCTTATATAGGATTTCCAATCACTTTATTATTATATATATTTAAAATAATTTATTTATATATAAATTTCACATCTTTGTAATCCCAGGGATTCACCCATCCTCCCACCCTCCCTGACAGTTCCCACCCTCTTCCCGCCACCCCGAGTTGTGTGCTTCAGTTTGGTGCTTAGCTTGTTTTGACTTTTCCTCATAGCTCTTGTTTATTTTTCCATATATCCTTTATATTAGTGAAACCATTTGTTTCATTCTTTTTCTTTTTGACTTGTTTCTGCTAATATGATTTCTTCTAAGTACATCCATGTTATCATAAAATCATCAAATTTGTCATTTTTTTAATTTATGCATAATACTCCATTGTGTATATATACCACATCTGTTTCATCCAGTCATCTGTTTTGGGGCACTTAGGTTGCTTCCAAGTCCTTGCAATTTTAAATAGTGCTGCAGTAAACATACAAGCACAGGTATCCCTTTGTACCCACACTGAGGTCTCCTTTGGGTAGATTCCCAAGAGAGCAATTGCTGGATCAAATGGTAGTTCCATTTTCATTAATTTGAGGGTCTTCCACACAAGAGTCCAATCAAAAAAATGGGGAGAAGAACTAAAAAGAACTTCTCCAAAGAGGGAATACAAAGTCCAATCAATTTAACATATAACTTTGAAAAATAATCCCCCCTCCAATGACCTCACTACTGTTGTTTATTATTTCCCATCATTTCATTAATGGAAGGTATTAAAATAAAAGTTAAGAATAATAAGATGATGTTTTGGAAATAAACATTCTATTTTCAGATACATACAGTTGAAAATAAACAAGCATACACAAATTCAGCAGTACTAACACATGACTATCATAGTGTACAAATATTTATGTTTTCTAGACTTAAACTACAGATGCTGACACAAGATGGGGATCTAGAAACTTAAAAGTTACCCAGGTGATTCTTATGCAGCTAGTAAAATTAGTAGTGGATTCTTTGTTTGCTTTTTGTAGTACTTTAATAAAAAAAAATTATGGAATGGTGAATACCTATTGCAGATTAACCGTGATTTATTGACTAACTCATGGGAGCTGGCTGGTTCAAACAGAATCTGGAACCCTGATTATTTCAGATTTCCTTGAGATGCCCATATGCTTTATTTCCTCCCTGGAAAATGTACTAAATAGTAAAATGTTGCAGATAGGAAAATTATGTGACTTGATCCAGGTCAAGCATGACAAGTGTTTGTTAACTGATAATGAAGCGCTTGTCATTTGGGAGTGACTGCTAGAATGTCATGCTAAAGGAGGATGTTAAGGATCAGCTCAAATTCAGAAGAAACAAATGTCATGATTGATTAAGTGTTTCCTGTAGGGTAGGAGTCAGTGTGCACATATGGCATGTATTTGCTATATTAAGTCTGACTCCTTGTACATGTGTGCATATTTTTTGAGAAAATGTTGGTAGTTTGAACTGCTCTAATATTTAGTGCAGTAGCCCATTGCAACTTTTTCAAAATAATATCTGAATGTCATCTCAAAAGTCTTTGTGTATTAAGAAACCATTTAATCGAGTGTCGAGTTAGCATTAGTGTGTTAAAATTGGGGTCATAGTATTATGCTACATTATTGTGGCCCCTGAGGTATCCAACAGCTTTCTTAGTGAATGTTTATTGCCTATTTCTTACACACTACATGCAGAGCAGTTAGGGAGAAATCATGGAGAGTCCTGACCTCTCTTTGCAGGGAGTGTTAACTATTGAGGGATGTAATGATAATAGTAAATAGGTACAAAATAGGTACAAAACACTCTAGAAACAAAGAAAGGAGGAGCAAATTTTCAATTTTAAATAAAGAGGAGTCAGAAATTTAATTTAAAGTTATTGAAATTAATGGAATGAGTTGTTTTAAAGAAAATGTTCTCTAGGACCTGGAATATCTTGCTAAGTGTGACCACTGAGTTATGAGGTGACAGTTCTTCTATAGTATCAATTGAATACAATATTTATTTCTTTGGGACTACTTACAGTGGTGTTCATCTGTTGGAGTTTAATTTCACTAATATTAATGTACAACCCTCTCAGGACATTGGAAGCTGACTGATCTAAATCTAATTCTATCAAGATAGGATGTGAGGGAATGGAGTGAGAATGCTAAGATTTTATTTCTAGAATGCTTATTTGTTAACTGTAGTCTTGGGGAAGGAAATTTAAAAAGTTACAATTCCTCATAGAAAGAGGATAATAATATTAACTACCATATTAGGATACTATAAACATTAAGCAAAGTAATATATTTGAAAGTTCTTAGCAGACACTTGACACTTTAGTAAGTGCTCAATGTATTAACTACTAGTAGTACTTTCTTTATCTGTATCTCTATGACAATAAGCACTATTGAAATTACAGACTCCTTTACTTTTCTGAAGTTCTCTGTTTGACCATCCATCCATCCATCCATCCATCCATCCATCCATCCATCCATCCATCCATCCATCCATCCATCCATCCATCCATCCATCCATCCATCCATCCATCCATCCATCCATCCATCCAGGAATATCCATATGTGTCTGATGTCACTAAGACCCATTTTCATAATTTGCAGTGAGTTCAATCCTTTGAATCAGCTTTCACAACTGTTCATTTTTTTCTTTCAAACTTTCTCACCAAGTATTTCAGACAATTGCATATAAAACTTTACTAGAATAACTTAATTCTTACTGTTTGATCACTAGGAAATGGCAGTGATGGAGAATTTACTGGGGAGACAAATGCAGCATACAAAATTTATATAATGTAGGACTGCCTACAGTGATAATGTGCTTTATCATATAATACTGTAATTTTGCTCACAACACAAGTCAATGTTAAGTATCTTTGCCTTTTAGTGTATTTCTTACCTGAATTTCTAGTCTTAGAAAATAAAATACATAAGAGGATGGACTGTATTTCTTTTGTTCTTCATTACTATTTCTAGCATCTAGCAGGGTTACTTCTAACTAGTGAGTACTATATTTATATCTATTTAGTGAAAGAATAAATGGAATTTAAAATTGTAGAATTGCCGTTATTCCTTTGCACTTTTTTGGGGGGTAAGAAAGACTGCATCAGTGTAATAAGAATCAATGCCCTCATTTGACCTTTGCCTTTTTGATTTTGCTAAAGCAGGTAGGTAGTATGTATGGCCTGATTTGCATGTGTGTAGTATGCACTGGTCCATTTCATTGAAGGTGATATAATTTGCAGTTGGTAACATGGCTAGATTGTAAGGTCTTTGAAAACTCTTAGTGTTTCTACAATATAATTTTGAATGAAGTAAAGTATCATGTAAAGTATCAAACTAAATCAAATTAGTACCATATATTTTAGCATTCTACATCTTATCCACATACATATGCCAATGATATCAGCATTTGATACATGTTATTGCTATATCCTTTTTGTGCTGTTTGACATCATTTATTTTAATGCATTAGAACTTAAAGGCTAAATGAAGAAAAAGGTATAATTCCTGTCAAACATTGTAGCAATACTATTTTACCTAAATCTTAGGAGTGAAAATTTTTGCAGGAGAGATATTAAAGCTTTTGAAATTATATTATGTCCATAAATGGAACCGGAGTCTCAAAACAGCATTTATCTCCAAATCTGAGTTATAGTTCACTTCATTACTAAACACCAAATTTTCCACTATAGATGTAGGACATATGCTTTCAGCTGAGAATGCCATTGAACTCAAGTGTGGCACATTTATATTGGCAGCTTCTTGGGAAGAAAAAATAGCATGAAGAACATTGAAATCTTTCAGTAGATGAGGTTCAAAATACAAATGCTAAAGTGCTAAGCTTTCAGAAAGTAATAATTTCTTTGATTTTTATTAGGAAGAGGATATACAAGCATAGCAATGGGTGGTAAATCACTATCCCTGCCTCTTTACCAGCTTTTATGATCGGTGTTAATGGCAGCAACTGTCACAGAGATTATGGCTGCTTTATTTCAAGGGAATCTAAGAGGCAAAGCATAGTACGAGCATTTTATAAACATATATTTTTAAAGTCAGCCATTTGAGTTTACAAGGATGACAAATGATTCCTAGGAGGGCTTAAACTGAGAGAGGGATGGAGTGGAGAGGAAAGGAAAATAGCATCATTTATTTGATGTAGAAATTTGGATGTTAGTTATAGTCCACATTTCTGTTAGCCATTTTATTCTAGCTTAAGTGGTGCCAGAATTATTTTATTGATCAGCCATCCTGGGATTGAAAAAGCCACATTCGACCAGGACCATGTGACTTTTACTTCCCATTAAAAATCAGTACAGGTCTCCAGGGTGTAGTTGGTTTAACTATGTTTGTGATTATTTTGTGAGAGATAAAATCCTCTATCTTTCACTTCCCAGACCTTCAAGCTCTCATGTGAGGTTTACAAAGTCATAGGAAGGAGATAATCTCTACCATCTCTCTTTCAGTGTATTCTGTATGTTTGATAAGCAAACTAATGTAGACGTACAAAAGGTGCCCAAGGAAAACTGTGTTCCTATTCAACAGCCACCGTACTATTAGCTAGTACTTTCTAGCTACTAAAATCTAGAAAAGAAGCTCCCAGTACTTTCTAACTTAAAAACATTTTGTAGATGAACCAGAGGTAAAAAGAGAATAGTCCTTTTTCTGTCCACATCACTCTATTAGAGTTGTAATCACAAGAGCTGTTATAATACAGGGAGGTTTTAGAAAATGTGTTGGTGCAGAAATGGAGGAAAGAGAACTACAAAGGATCCCATCCTCAGTCTACATAGCTATCGTATATAGTAAACTCTTGGCATGTCAAGCTTCTTTTTATTTTCTTCTCTCCCAAATTGCCAGACCATTTCTTTTCTTCATTTGCCTGAATATTTATTCATTTATTAAAAAATACTTATTTAGTGTTCAACATATGCCAGGCACTCTATTAGGTTTTGAGTATGCATTGGTGAGTGGAATAGAAACAGTTTCTGTTCCCAGAGAGCTCAGACAGAGATGCCATAAGTAGACAGATAAGAATGCTAAGTGCTAGAGAAGCATATTGCAGGGGCTTTTGATTCTGTCTAGAGTGGTGAGAGAGGGTGTTTTAGATGAAGAAGTTACTAAACTAATATGGGATGAATAGGAGTTAAATTCTATGTCAGTGATTGTATAAGAAAAAATATATAAAATAGCTTGCAAACTGTGATTACATATCATACAGTTAATCTATATCTTGAAAGTATATTAATATTTAAAATATTTAATATATTTTATTTTTGTGATTGTATTCTATTATTGGTCTCATAATTAATTCAAGCAAATATATTGTAATATATGTTATGACAGCAGTGTTATTAGAGATACTCATTTATATTTGTTATTTTCCATATCCATATAAAATATATCATTTTCTAGAACTACTATAGTCATCAAATAGTTGGTCTATGTAAATTTAAGCACTCAGATTTTTAGGTCTTTCCCACTAGGAGGGAGTGAAAGGATAGATAGCTTCTAGCCTGGAGTGGAGGGTTTGTGAGGACCACTGATTGTGACTGGATAGTTTTAGTGACATGGAGGTCAAAAAAACTGAGTTTTTATCATGATGCTGTGAATAAATAGTCAAATGGCCCAAGGAAGGTCATTTAACTTTATTTGGTGTTTTTTTACTCACCTATAAAGTGACAACCTGCAAAAGACGATCAGTCATAAACTTTCCAATGCAGTTTCTTGCTGCTAAGTATTACTGTCATCCCCACATGTTTACTGTCCTCATCATTATTGATGCCTGTACTTCTTGATTCCTATTAGGATGCTCACGAGAGATTAATTCATGTGCTGATTCTATTCTTTTTTTGGAGCAAGTTTGCTACTTTTAGCCCAACGATAGTAGATACAAGCCACATGTACCATAAGAATATACACTCAAAGGAATGTGTGCATGGGAGAATATGGTGGGCTCTCAACTGCTACGTTAAAAATATCATGAGAATGAAAACTGTTCTGAAAAAACTACACACCATTTTGTTTCCTATTCTGTTTTACTGAACTCATTTCTTCTGGGTAGCATATGTGAGAACATATAAAAATTGAGGTTTATATAACACAGTTGCACCGAATTTAAAGTGTAGTAGTTTTGATGTCTGTCAGACTACACTTGATCTTAGCCAAAAGGCAGAGAAGCAATTGATGTCTGTCAGACAAAAAGAAGACCACAAGTATTTATAGCTGTAGTGGATAATGATGATAAATACATGTATATGGGGTATTTTAGCTAATAAAAGAGGGAGTTCTATTGTTTCTTCCCCCAATTCAGATCATTCTCATTAAATTTAGAGTGTTGACTTACTTTTTTCACTTATTAAACCATTTCAAATCAGAAAGTGCCACAGAGCATACATGGGAATATGCTTTAAAACAAAAACAATTCTGTTGTTCATATTCTATTAAGTGTAGATATTTTCACAATTGTCAAAACAGTAACTTCAACAGTAGCTTTGTCTCTGAAGTTTTAGAGGGAGCTTTTCCAATAATCGACCCCTTTCTCACCCCATGTTATGTTGCATCCAAAAATCATCACTTTAGGTTTATGAGAAAGTGGAGCATGTGAAGAACACATAAATGAACCAACATGAAGAAAATTTGAGTAGTATTTTCCCGATTAAAGCTGATTTCGGGACATTATCTACCTTGGCAAAGAGAACCAGACTTCTGGATGACATTTATTTTTATTAAAATTGAACAAACTATAATCTTAAATTGATGCATAACCTATTGCTCTTTCTTTGTAAAACAAAATAAACAGCAAAGAACAGTCTGTGAAAACAACAAATATGTTTCATGCTTTTTCCTTTCTTATGGCAATCAAACATATTGATGTTGACATTATCCTTACCTCTAAGGATTTATGAAAATTTGAGGAAAGTCACACATTTCCTCACTTCACTTATTCTTATACTAGTATTGTATATTTTTCTTCTGTTTTTATATTATTGGTATTATTTCTGTTACTTCCCCCTACCCTTTTTTGATCTACAATTGATACATCGCATTGTATGAATTTTAAATGCATATTATGGTGATTTGATACATTTAAATTAAAAATTATTAGCATCCTATCAAGAGCTAGGATTCTATCCTGTCACATAGTTACCATTTCTTTTTGTTGGGAAAACATGGAAGTTGTACTCTCCCAGCAAAGATCAGGTATATGAAAGAATATTTTAATGGACATAATCATCACACTCTACATTAGAAACTCAAACTACTTAATTAAAAGTTCACATATTTTGATGAGTATATCCTCATTACTTTTTATTATTGATAAAGATATATTAGCAATATAAATTAATAAAAATTAAATGAGTACCTATGCATTATTTTGATAATATAAATTTAATTTTTCATTTCTTCCTAGAGGAGGAAAAAATGTTCTTGGTACTAATCACTGAGTCAGTGTCATTAAACATGAACGTGTGTGTGTTCGTGTATGTGTGTGTGTGTGTGTGCAAACACATATATTTACAAACTGAAAATGGAATATTTTCTAGTTGCGAGTTATCAGAGTTTTAGGTACAATGATACTCTTCAATACCTGAAGTCAGAGGAAGACAATGTGTTTGAGGTGTTTAGTAAAAATGCCAGTAGCTCTGCCTAAATCTGATCTGCTGCACCAGAATCTCAATGGCTGAAAGGAAATTCCTCCCCTCAGCCCTCTTTCTCCTCCCTTTCTCCTTTCTTCTTTCCATTCCTCCATCCTTCCCTCTACCTCTTTCTCTCATATGTCCTTTTGCTTAAATCTACTCAGTATACTTTCACATTAAATTGAATTCAATTAATTTTTTTAAATTTGTGATTAGAAACACAAAAATGAGGAAATACTATAACTTTCATATACACTACTAAACACTTAACAAATCTTAGCTACTGTTAATTTGCTATTCAGAGTGAATGATATTTTGTTTTTCTATCTTCATTTATTTATCATATTTTACAGAAAAATTAAGAACATTTTTAAAAGTCAAAAATATATTAAGATATCAGATATTATGTAATTATGCCATGATATATATCAATATGAATTCCTAAGAAATATGATCACTTCTCCATTATCTCCCACTATACAGAGAATAAACTGCAAATGGATTAAACTACACAGAAGTAAATACTTTGTGACATTGACTCCAATGATATCATTGGGGACTGGGTTACAGTCAGATAAAAAAAATGATCAAATGTACTACATTAAATTAAAATCTACAGAACAAAGGAAACTATCATTAAAAAAAATGATACTCCAAACAAGAGAAAGGAAACAGATAACCTACAAAGGAAAACCGATCAGACTGACCTCAGACTTCTCAGAAGAGACACTCCAGGCAAGGAGAGAATGGCATCACATCTTCAAAACACTCCAGGACAAAAAGTGTCAACCAAGAATACTCTACCCAGCAAAGCTGTCCTTCCTTTTTGAAGGAAAAATTAGAAACTTCTCAGACAAACAAAGCCTCCAGAAATTTGCTACCACCAAACGCCCTCTCCAAGAACTCCTCCAAGAAGCCCTAAGATCAAAACCTGCAGAAGAATAAAAGAATGAAAAATATTAAAAAAAAGAACAAACTAAAACAGAACCGCCAATGACCACCAGAAACCCAATGTTAGACCCTCAAACATCAATAATTACCCTAAATGTCAACGGACTAAACTCAGCAATTAAAAGACATAGAGTGGCAGACTGGATTAAAAGACAGAACCCAACATTTTGTTGCCTCCAAGAAACACATTTGATCCCAAAAGACAAGCA
>PVHY01009469.1:0-18467 GCA_004024945.1 Uropsilus gracilis
TCCCCCCCCCCCCTTCAGAAAGGAAGCCAAGAATCCAAGCTACTCCGTGGTTTGTCGGCGAACTCTGAAAGATGGTAGAATACATTGAATTTGTTTTTGTAGACCTCAGAAACAAAAGATGTAATTTTACTCTGTCCAGTCCCCAAACATTTATTTAGCTCAAATTATAATAGCTATGACAAGAGCTGGCATTTGGACCAGAAGCGATGGTAAATTCTTTATTCTTGCTGTCACACACTCCAAGAAAAGTATAGCAAGGGAGGCAAGCAAATGTTCCCAGTCTGATGGGGAGGAAACTAATCTTCCTTTACCTTGCTAATCTCTGGGCTGGAAAAGAATAGATTGACACCAGATAGAAGCAAGAGAAAAGATTAGCAATTCTCTTTGTGGGGGAGCCTATACAGCCAAAATAACCAGCAGAATCTCGAATCTGCTCACTGCAGTGAGGTCCTGTCTCTGGGAAGGGGCAATCCTTTGAGGAGGGAAAAACTGACAAAGAAGGGAAGAAGGGATGTGGCAGAATTTATGTGCATATGCCTGAGAGACAGCCTGTCAGCCCTCATGTGTGGTGCTAAAAGCTCTAAGGTGGTCTTTCACCTCCTCCCACATAGAGAGCTCCTATTTTAGGGAGATAGATAAAAAGGCAAAAGAGCATTCCTGAATTTTCTGCTCTCAGCTCTTCGATGGGAGCACTGGAAATTCTTTGGGGGTGGTCAGAAATGACTTCATAGCTTGAATAGAAAATTCAAAAGGAATTATGTGTTTTACAGGTAAAATGGAAAAGCCTACAGACTTTTCCTTCCTTGATAGGAAAATCCCAGTGCTTCCTAATGTATGGTTCCTCCCTGAGTCTCCCTTCCTCACACAGCACATTTCACTGCTGGGGCTAGGGGAATCGGGTGTGGGGGGGAGGGATTGACACAGCAGGCAGTTTTCTTAGGCACCAGCTGGGTGACCCAGGTGCAGGGTAAGTCACAGCAGTCAAACAATGGAAACAGCCCCAGTGCTCTGCGGTAGATGAATGGGGAAACCCGCCTGCCCTGGAGTAGCATTCAACCACAAAAAGGAATGAATTCCTGACACACACTACAGCGTAGGTAAATCTTGAAAATGTTAAGGAAAATAAATCAGCTACAAAAGGACAACTCTATGCTTCCAGTTATCAGAAAGCTCTGGAATAGGCAATTTCTATGAGACAGAATGTGGGTGAAAGGTTGTAGGCAACTGAGGGGAGAGGGAACTGGGGAGGGATTGCTTAATGAGTCTAGATGGGATGATGAAAAGTTTCTGGAGATTGATGGTGGTGAGGGTTTCTCAACAGAGTGATGCACTGAAGGCCACTAAAGTGGGCACTTAGCATGGTTGAGGTCACATGTATTTGTGTGTCCCTTCTCTGTTGATGGACAATTGAGCTGTGTCCACCTCTATTGCTATGCATGCTGGTACATAAGCTTGAGCCCCAGTTTTCAGCTCTTAGGGGCAAGCCCTTCAGCATGTGCTGCATGCTATATATATATATATATATATATATATATATATCTTCCCACAAATAAACTACTAAACAGAAAACTCAGGCTGGCTTGTGTGAGAACCTAGGAGGAGAGAACTAGTGGCAGAGTAGCTGGATTCAAGAGTTGGGGATGGCTCCTGAAAGCAGGAATCATGGGGAACATTAACTGAGAGGGGTGCATAATTTTCTTTGCATTTGGTAAAGATCTGGCTGCCTCTATTACTAGGAAGACTGAGTGCAAGAACATCATGAGTTGGTGTCAGTGATTTGGCAATGGCAGAGCTCTGTCTGTGTCCAGGATAAAGAGCTGATGAAAAAGCAGTTTGGGCAGGAAAAAGGGCAGTTTGGGAACCATATTTTTCTAGTGTGATTGGACAACTCAACCTTGGTGACACGCTGGAAGTAATACAAAGGATATTTTTAATGATCTAAAAGATTTGCCATGTTTTTTTTTTTTCCCTTTCTCTCTGGCCTTCTGAGCGCAAACTCATGTCCATAATTATAGTCATTCTTCTTAGTGTGTGTCTAAGTTAGTAAGGTGTCATCCCTTCTTACCTAGAGATAAACCAAACACAAATGTGTTGCTCTTTTTCTGCAAATTGTTCTTTCTATTGCTACTAATTCTTCATCTTTTTTCCTGGCAAGTATATGCAGACTAAGGGTACTGCTTCAGAAAAATATATATATATTGGCCATATGAACAATAGACCTGTAAGCAAATTGCAGAATTCACCTCCCGAGCACTGAGACATGGGTTTGTTTGTTTGTTTGTTTGTTTGTTTGTTTGTTTTTTAAAGGAAGAATGGATTTGACCAGGTGTCCATGGCTTTGCACACTGAGTAGCTGAACTCTATACTGTGCCAACAGTTCTTTCAGCGGGAGTCCCAAGCCTATTGTCTGCTGGGTACTCGGTGCTGTCCTCCAGTGTCCCTCATAGTGCTATGTGAAGTAGATTCTCTCTTTGGGGGCATGGTTAATGAAAATGATCAGACTTTCTGGCAGTTGAGCAAAATCCTAGTTAACCTCTTTGATTTCTGTGCCATCAAAAAGGGCAAAATATTCCAGAGACATTAAATGATGGATACTTCAGTGATTATTAAACCCTTTGAAATGAACTGTCACTCAGTCGCACTGTGCTGCTGGGTATTGATGTCCAGGATGGACACAGAGAGACACGTACCAGCTAAGACATGAGACCATCATCGCCTGTCGTGGTGATCGCTGCATGTCTTGTCTTTGGAAAATGGCAGGTTTTGGCTCGTGATCAATGAAAAGGGGAACATGGTGACAGCCCGTCAGGAGCCTCGCCTGGTCCTGATTTCCCTGACCTGTGAGGGCAACGCCCTGACCCTCAGTGCAGCTTACACCAAGGACCTGCAGCTGCCCATCACCGCACCCACCAGCAATGCGGTGCTCAAATGCAGGTAAGGAGAAGGCTGCTTTCAGCCCTGTCTGAGATGTTCTTGTGTGGTTTCAAGGAAGTGTCAACTGCAGACGGAATACTGGGAAATGTTATCAAATGAACCGTGGCCTGCAAATGTGTTGGTGTGAGATGACATAGAAGTCCTATGTAGACACTGCAGGAACAAAGTGTGTTGATAGTAAGCAAGAGAAAAGTGAAATCACTGATGGGTAAAAGGACCAAAATAGGGTGGGGGTAGCTGGAGAGCATGTCCTGGGAGAGGTGAGCTAAGATCTCTGAGTCTTCAGGGGACTTAACCTTGTCAGCCTTTCCAGAGCCGAGTCAGGAATAGGGTCACAATGACTGTGCCATGCTATGTTTGTTTCTAATGACAGGAAGTTCCAAGCTAGAGTAGCTGCCACCAAGAAATGAGTCTGGTGGTCCCCATGACAGTACAGAGATTCCTTAGCCCTGGAAGAGCTGCAGATGATTTCAGGAAAAATTAGCTTAGTTTCTAAGAAATCATGTTCAGAGTAGATTCTCTTATCCCTTTTGAGGAACACTGAAAGCATCTCATTACCCTCTTGTTACAGTTTTGGGCATTTTGGATAAAATGCAGTGTGAACACTGTACAAAGTCCATCACATCCAAAATATATCTCCATAGAACATGTTTAAACACCCTCAAAATTCATGGGAAAAGAACATACCTTCTATATCTTAGGGTACCAAATATAATAATATGCTTTCATTTACAGGTAGTGGCTTTTATGTCTGTAAAGGAAATGCATATTCATAGTTAAAATGGGAAACTATTCAAAAAATTCTGTAGGACCTTTGCAAATTAGTTGCTATATTTAGTTTCATTATTGTATTAGTAAAAGTATAGCCAGGTCCAGCTGTCTTTTATTATTCGTATTGCTTCATGTGTCTTCTTCCCATGTGGACTTTCTTGTTGATTTTCTCCACCACTGACTTTTAGACCACTGCTTATATCCCATGATGACATAAATCTGTGCAGAGTTGCAGGGGGCAGGACAGTTTTCTATTTGAAGTATTGCTCCAGCTTTGTTTCTTAAAGCAGTCTCAGGCAGTATGTGGACGTTATTGGCCTCTGTGTAGTAAATTATGATTTCACCCCTAGGGAGCTTATGCCGAAACAATCAGAATTAGAATTCAGGTTCTTGTTTTCATAGGTGAATTGTCTTACAGTGTTTTGGCATTGCTTAACTAACCTTATGGGAAATAAGAGAAAATACAGGGAGGTGAATGAGACTGAGCAACCTCGTAGGGTCCTGGGGAAGAAAACACTTCAAGGACAACATGATAAATAGTGTTGTTGGCTCAAGAGACACGATTACAAACAGGCCAGTGGTCATCCTTTCTGATCTTTCACATAAAGGTGTTAGTGTGACAAGAACAGAAATCTATTTCAGGGATGAGGAAGTGAGGCACATTAGCCAGACCTGCTATTTCTGATGGCTGTTCGTCCAGATGAGCTAAATTGTGCAATTATTATGAGTTTTCACACAAATCCATTCATTTCCTTCTGGAGAACTCAGTGTCTTTTCAAACTACAACACGTCTTCTCCTTGTATTCCTCCAGATAAGGAGGTAGAGGTAGGCATCACTCTTAACACAGTAGTCAGAGGCAGGACAGGCCAGAACTATGTCTCCCCATAATTCAGGAACTATAGATACATTGCAGCTGGGGGTAGCTGTTCTGCTATGTGAAGACATGAAAGGGGCCCAGATTTTTCAAAGCCTTGTCCCTTCTTTGCCCCTGCCACCCCCTGCAGAGTGCACGGCCTGGAGATCGAGGGCAGGGACTGTGGTGAGGCTGCTGCCCAGTGGATAACCAGCTTCCTGAAGACTGAACCCTATCGCCTGGTGCATTTCGAGACTCACATGCAACTGAGAAATTGTCACCAAATAAATGAACCATTCCGGCCTAAAGACCAGGTCAGAGTCGCGTCCTGGGGCTTTGGCCTTGGTTGTGTCCTATGGAAGACAGGCTTCCTGGGGACCGGGGTGGGGGGGCAGTCTGTTGAACTCTGCTGTCATTGTGCTTGGTGGTCCCCAGGCAACAGGCAAAGATGCAGCCCTTCCTTTAGGAGCATTGTTTGTGCTACTTGGTTTAGGAGTTCTTGCATTTTCCATGAATATCTTCCTAAAGGATGTCAAGCTGCCGGTACAAAACTACTGTACGAGAGTCTTTCCCATTCCTTCTTGTAATTGTATGATGGTGCCCAATATTTTAATGGTTTGATGACAAATGTATCAAATCTTCAATGGGCAAGAGAGTGTGGGCTCAGAGAGCCATGCTCTGAATAACACCATAAGTGGCAAATACTGCAATAAATTGAACCTCACAAATTTTTGGATTTCCCACTGCATTTAAAAGTTCTGTCTACACTAGGTGCAGTCTGTTAAATGTGGAATAGCAGACTAAAAAATATGGCCAGGCTGGCCCTTATTGGAACAGGCTATAGAATGCACAGTTCTTTATAATTTGATTATTATGACATCTAATATATATATATATATATATAAAATATATATATATAGTGAGCAGAAGTACTTAGAGCACTGAGGTGTGAATTGAATAAAAGATAAATATCCTTGGGATACATGTAATATTTTTCATCTCATATCATAAGGTCACCATTCACTTGAGTAAACTTTTTGGAAATTGAAGACTCAAAAAAGTGAGGTGACTTCCCCAAAGACATTGACCAATGGCAGGTACAAGATACCACACCCATGTTCTCCCCCATCACCATGTAATCCTGTCTTCCAAGAGGTTCTTTGAGGTTTCTGAATCACCATGACATTTCTACGAAAAGAACTCAAGAAATACTAGGAAAAGTGTGTGTGTGTGTGTGTGTGTGTGTGTATGTGTGCGCGCGCGTAGGTGGGTGAATGGGTGGGTGCATGTGTGTATGTGTAGAGGTCTAGGGTGATCGCTAAGAAATTCATATTTGAAACACATTACAATTCCCATTTCCCCTCAGGTCGCTTATCCAGATGCCAGCCCATTCCTGATCCTTTCTGAGGCATCATTGACTGATCTCAACTCCAGACTGGAGAAGAAAGTGAAAGCAATTAACTTCAGGCCCAACATTGTGATTTCAGGGTGTGGTGTCTTTGCAGAGGTAAAGCTCCTTCACCTTTTCCCTGGGATTTAATGTTTTCTTTGTGGGTATGAGAGACTGTCTTTGCTGTTGGGTTAGTTTGGCTGATTCTGATTGGCCTGTATCACACAACCCTTGCATTTTCCATCTTTTTGAACATCTGTTGAGAATGGGTTTCTGTGTGGAGACAAATGCAGATGCGGCCTTGAGAACGAAGGTCTGAGACTTGTAAGAATTCCAAGGAGGTGGCTTGATTTTTGAACCAGATTTGCAATAAAGCAAGTCACAAATTCCTTAGTGTTGGCACATAAAAGTTATAGCGAAACTATACTGAGGGTGGTTTAGGGGACGCCACTGGTGTTGGAGGTACTAAATCACCTCAGCCAGGGGGGAGACTGAGAACATGCATGGAGGCCTCACTGGTCATCTCAGAACTCAGCTAGAAGAATTGTGGTCCCTATCTGCTTTGTTACCCTATTCACATCGTAAACTGTCACTTCTGTCCAGTCACCCCCCCCCCACACACACACACAAGCAGGGAAACCATTGCTCTGCCCCACCTCCACCATCTCCATTCAATTCCCTTTCATCACCACCCTGCCCTTTGGACCTGTGAGTGCTAATTCTGGAAACTTTCTCCCTGTACTGTCCTGTCTACCCTTGCTCTTCTGTTCTTTGTCCTACTTCTTACTCAAAGGTTTTTAAGATTCCTGGCCTCACCCCCTCCTGCAGCTTCCCCATCTCCTGCCCCATGAAGTCCTTCCCAAATGCCCCCAGTACTCCCACTCTAGAGGGTGGGGTGCCCTCTCCAAACAGCTGTTTCCAGAAAATTGGAAATTTCCTATTGGGTGCAAACTTATACGTACAGGCTCCCTACCCCCCCAATCCTCCACGTCCCTTCCTTTCTCTCTGATGTCACAATTTCTGGTTCAGGCACCGTATTCTTTCTGTCAATCCCACTTGGAGCTGAAAAGTATGCCCTGGCACCTCTCTCTCCATGTTCCTCCCTGCCCATCTGCACCTGCACCTGCCCTGTTTCTGTGCTCCCACTCTACGGCCAACCCTCCTGGGTTTACCACAGCCCAGAAACAACCCCCTTTCCCCTCAACCTGAGTGATTTTGTGGCAAATGGTGAATGTTACTGGGTGCCTCAAAAACCTCAGTGGTTCCCCATTTCTCAAGATTCTCACTGCCCGCTTTGGCACTTTTCATCTCTTCATTACCTCACCACGATGCCTTGGCAGCCTTTACGCTGCCAGCTGCACACAGGGGTTAGATCCCCATCCATGTCCTCAGGTCTTGTGGTCACCTGCATTCTCCCCCCCTGGTCCCACACAGAAGCCATGGTTTCTTAAAAAATCCCTATACAAACCACTCCCTCCCCCCATGTCTGTTCTGATTCCCTGGACAGCTGTTCCCTTCTCTGTTCCCCCCTAGGCCCCAGGCCTCTCCCATGCTCAGGTTGTCCCTTTGTGTTTCTTACCATCTCAAGGGAATGCACTGTGGGAGAACTTTCTGGGGCTCATCTCCAGTGTTCATTAGGCTTACAGTGTGAACGTACGCAACTGGAATACTTATCCCTTCCTTTTGCCCTCTGTGTGGGATAGTTTTCTGGTGATAGACGTTGTATCTTATATATCTGATTCAACCCCATGAGTTTATTGTGCGTAAAAGGGATTCTGGAACTATTTCTCTAATGACTAATTTTACCTGGGAACATGTCCCTCCTGCGACTCTTCACGTTTTTTTCTAATGACCAATGACCACAGTGCCCCCTAGTGGAGATATGTGTGCATAACAGGCTGGGGTAGCTCCCATCCATGTTGCTCAAGAGTATTACACACTACAGGTATTAAATTGAGCTTGGAACTCTGTCTCTGTCCAGTGATCAACACAGGGCTTTGCTTTAAAATGAACTTCATTTTAAAATAAAGAGGTTTTCGGTCTACCAGCAACACACTCTAACCAACTGAGCTAACAAGCCAGTTAAGGGTTTCATTCTAATGCAGGTTTTGGTCCTCAGCCTTCAATCTTCTCCCCACTGGCCCTTCTCTGAGGGGAGAAGGCCAAGACTCCAGTCATGTGGTCTTTGACCTCAGTGCCCTCCCTTCTATGATTACTAGAACCCTGAGTCTTCTCTGTGATTCTCGAAATCTCTGCAGCTGTTGATCTCAGCTTCTCCCTAATCCTCTCCAACCGGAGAAGCTGAAAGGTGGGTACTACCCACAAGGATGAGCTTGCCTGCAGTTAAACATGGATGCTCGCATGGCTTTCCCCCTACCTCCTGGAGCTAATTCATTAAGTTTTTACATGTTTCCCTCAAGGCTTGTCCTACAAAATAAGCACCCATGACCCAGATCACAGATAAATACCGCAGAGCCTCTTGGGCTGAACACTTTGTGAAAGTCCAGTGTTTCAGAGAAATAAACCACTGGACCTATTCCTATCCTGGGGTGATACAAGATCAAATGTAAAACCAGAGAATCTTAATCCATCTTAGGAAGGCACAAAGGAACTCCATACAACCTACAGAAATCCACCTTGCCATACCCTCTCCTTGTCCACCCACACTCTGTTCCCCCCCCCCCCTTCCCTTCAATTTACCTCCACACTCAGGGATCAATCCAGGAGGCTTCCTGAAGGAGGAGACTTTCAATCCCCAATATTTAGGTTAAAGAAGGAGCCTTTCATTTCAGCATCATGAACTGATATATCCAAGGCAGGGAGGGAACAGGAAGGTGTGTGGTTTCTCAGGACTGATGTGAAACTCTGCCATCTCTGCCCTATGTAGCTTGATTAGGTGTCAGCATGGGTGACATCCCTATACTGGTGTGTTAAGGCTGGGGCTCAGGACAGCTGATATGAATTTTGTGCTTTTCCCCCAGGATTCATGGGATGAGCTTCTTATTGGGGATGTGGAGCTGAGGAGGGTGATGGCTTGCTCCAGGTGAGGCTTCCACCCCTTCGGGGCAGGGGAAGGAGGAGGTCCCAATAGCTTGTTCCCTGTGTGACACTTTCTGTATGTCCAGGTGTGTTTTAACCACTGTGGACCCAGACACTGGCATCATGAGCAGGAAGGAGCCACTGGAGACCCTGAAAAGGTAGGACCCCCAACTGAATGTCCTAAGAGGGGAGTGGTGAGAAGCCCACTCTGCAGTCTGAAGAGGTTCCAGTGGGTGGGTGCTTTAGTCTCTTAATATCTGCTTCCATAAATCATTTTTATTATGGAGTGAATATTAGATGATGCCAAAAATATATCAGATGTGCGAATGATATTATGATCTGTATATTTTTGGAGAAACCTGTTGAGGTGGATGTGAGTGAATGATGTGATGTTGGGAATATACTGTATGTTATTTAAAAAAAAGAAAAAAGGGAAGGTATGCTAAAATCCTGATAGATAGAATCTGGGTGGCAATTTTGTGTTCTGCTGTTGTATTTGCTTTAGAATTTTCATAAAAATTTAAGTGAAAGACATACTGAGAATAATTGTAAGTTGCATCAGAAGATAGTTAAGGTCACTTGAATTCCAAAAGCTGATTATAAAACAGCATATGCAGTATTTGCTTTTTTGTTTTCGTCTATTTGATTGTGCTCTCTAAGCTGGACTTTAAATGCTTGAGTAGATAAAAGAGGGAAAGTATAAATCAAAATATCAGTGGAAGTGCTCTTTTCGTAGTGAAATTATGGGGGGGAGTGGCATATATGTACTTATACGGACCCTCTAAAATTTGTAATCAGACTGTGTCATTGTGGCTGAAAAGACCACACGTTTCAGAGTTGTTTTCTGCCAGTTAGGACTCAGTATTGTTCAGACTCTGAACTTGAATCACTCATCTTCCTTGGTCCTTTCCATCTTCTTTGGTCCTTTCGCCACAGGTGGGGTGTCAGGTCTTGCGTCTACAGCCCCTGACACCCTGGGCTTTCACTCCGATATGCATCCCAGCTGTCACTTGATGGGGGAGCAGGTAGATTACAGAGCTGTTGCTGCCAGGCCCCAGGAGACTCTGATGGCTGTCCTCACCAGAAAACCAAGATGATGAAGCATGTGAAGGGAGGTGATGTGTGGGTTCATAGAACCAGACTTCTCCTGGACTGCCCCCCTTCTTTCCATCTCTTACTGGTTAGTGCCCCTTTGGGGGATTATTCTCTAGTTCCTTTGAATACCAACCCTTTCCTGATGATTCTTCCCTTCCAGAAGCTTCCCTTGGTACCCTCCATAGGCTAGCTGAGGCCAAGGGTAACACTGAACTCATTGCCCCCAGACCTGAGGCTCTGGCCCTCAAACATCTGCATGAAGCCTGGGTCCTTCAGGAACATGATTGACCTTGGAAGACCAGGTGCAGAAAAGGACAGCTTTGCTGTGCTGAGGGAGCTAGGAAAGGGCTGGCCTGGGGGGAATGTAAGGGGTGTTCAAGGAACTCCTGAAGTGAAGAGCAAATGACTGTAGCTTATCAGGCCTCTTGCCATTGGGTTTTTCGGGAGTATTCTAAGTGAGGCAACAGAGTAACCTGAGGCAAACCCGGTCCTTTTGTGGCACATTGTTTATTTCTCAAGACTTAAAACAATATTCGTCAACTTTTCTGTAAAACATTCACATGATGGAAGACATACCATCTCATAGATCTCTTACCCTCCAAGAGAAGTAAAACAGATTTTAACTTTAGAGAGTGATAGGTGAGCGGGATTGTTCCCAGCTGAAACCTGTCACTTACTTGAAAATGCATTAGAAAGTTACAATGTATTGATGGGCAGTAGGCCATGTGCTAAGGGAAGGAGATAAGATGTGATAAAATGTACACCGTGGAGTCATGTGATCAGTCAGTGGCTGTTGACCTTGAAATTCTGTTACTTGTTGGCCTGTTTGTTTGAGAAATATCTTAATGAGAGGTGGAGGCATAGGCACCAGCACACCTGAGAGGAACAGCACTTAGAGAAGCCAGGAAGATAAACCATACCTTTCCTCAGCCCCATGCTCATCACCATTAGATCAATCCAGACCCCAGCTTTCTGCCATTCCAGGTCTTACTGCAGCGTGAGTGGGGTCCTGGGAAGGAGCCAGCTGTGGGGAGCTCCCCAGGGAATCAGCTGAGCAATTTGGGAACTTGAGTGTCACCCTTTTCCTACATCCTGTTTTCTCTCTGGTCCCAGAGCTTCTCTCTGGTCCCAGTATCTGGTCCAGTGTCTGGAGCCCCCTTCCTCTGGGTCTAGCAAGTCTGTGTTTGCTGGAATTAGCAACTTGAAGGCATGCTTTCTGACTCTTCAGGGCCCCTCCTCAGAATCTGTGTTTACAGAAGGAGGATAATTGACCCCAGCACAGAGTGGAGTGAGGCAGACACCGGGTCAACAGTCCTAATACCCCCGGAGATGGTACAGCCAGCCTGTGTGACTCCTGCCGCTTGCTGAGATTTAAATTGACATGCATGTAGTCATTTATGTCCTTGAAGGACAGATGGCCGTAAATCCCACCTAGGGTGTCTGTCACCTCCACGCAGGCAGAGTTCAGAGCACCCAAGAAATTCCTCAGGCACTGCTGAGTCTACAGGAGGAGGCGCAATGGGACCCTTGTCTGTAAAATTCTCACATGGAGTCTGTTTACTAGCAGGATGACTTGAGGATGCAATTGCCCTTTATATGTGTGTGTGTGTGTGTGTGTGTGTGTGTGTGTGTAAAGTTTGAGATGTTCATTAAATATTGAAGTTGGACAGTTCTTTTTGTAGGTAAAGCAAAACATTATTTTCTTCAAAGTTTTTATTGATTTGCCATTTGTTTACAAAAATACATAAGTTTGGGAGTGCAGTTTCACTGCCCCAGGTGAGCATCCACTTCACTTGCCTCCAGCACATTCCAGTTTGATTCCCTCCTTTCCTTTCCCCCACCTCCATCCCCCACCTCCACCCCCATCCACACACACACACAGAAAACCACCACACTTTATACAGAATCTGAAAGTCATTTTGTTGTGTTTTGCCTGCTGGTTTTCTCTGTTCGTATCCCAAACGAAAGAAACCATCCAAACTTTCTGACTTAATTTCACTGAGTATCATCTCCTCAAGGTCCATCCATATGCTCCCAAAAGCCTAGGGCATGGTTTTGTCATTTTAAGGAGCCGAATAGCGGACGGATTCTTTTCTTGCTTAAGGGAAAGTACCTTCAGAGAGTACCTTCCCACATCTTTGTTGGACGTGTGGACACCACTTTGGCAACACCTTGCCACCAGCCACTGTGTCAAGCTGTGCTGTTTAAAGGTAGAGCAGGCAGTAGTGGGAGCCTATGGGGGAGACGGGTAGCCCCACCCTGTCTGTTTCTGTCACCCACTACCTGTTTGACATTGACAAGTCAGTCAGCTTCTGGAAGTACCCCCTACTTTTTCTGTAAAATCAGGATCCCAAATAATACTTCTGAATGATGAGAATAAGGCAGTAAATAGGATTTTGAAAACTAAGAGATGCTGTAGATACTGCCAGTGGACTATGGTCATGGAGCCTCTCCTTTGTGAACCTGACACTGAATGTGTGGGGGTGCACATTCAATGAAATCTGCCTCCCTGTCTACTGCTGAGGCCCTGACTCCTCCCTGAATTTCACTTGATGTTTTTGAGGGGTTTCCTGCCCTTCCCTACCCCTGAGTGAGCAGAGACCCTCCTAGACATGGCCTGGCATTGACCTGCAGAGTTTGCAGTAAACAGTACTCACAGTTGCACAGTGCTCTACAGGCATAGCACCTGCAGTCCCTCTACAGAGACACTATTCTTAATAGCTCCTAACATATCTATGCATTTTGAAAAGTATATATAGAAGATCCAGATACTGGTTCACTGTTGCACAAAAGTAGCTGTTGACATGAATTCACAGCCTCATGTAATACCTCCTCAGCAACACCAGAGGTTGCTGGTGCTCTCCTGAGCAAGTCTCATCTCTGCTGGCCAGGAAGGTGACCACCAGAGCTGGAGGTTAGGGAGAATGGAGGGCAGCAGAGATAATGATCAGATGGAAGTCCTGGCTACTTAGGTGGGCAACAGAGCCACTCACTGCTCCACTCCCTTCCTTGACTGCACAGTGGGTGGCCACCTGACAACTACGTAACCAGCCCTTTTCTGGTACAAAGTCAACCCCAGGCCCATGCTGGCCTGGAAGGGGAGGTGCTTCTTTGGGTCCTGCACCTTTGACTTTCCTGGTGGGGGAGAGGGTGCTGTGAGCTATGAGTGGCTGCTGGGTGGGAGTAGGCTAAACCTTTGTGTGGAAGAATATCGCTTTCCCACCTCAGTTATCCTCCAGTCTGCTTGTGACCTCAGGAGGTGAGCAGATGGTTGTCAGTCACATTGGGTGGAGCGAGCACAAACTATGTCTCCAAGAAGACCGGGCTTCTTACCATGGCCTCTTACCTCTTAGATCTGTGACCCTGGGCATGGCAATTCCTCTGAACTAATACAAATTCCCACATAGATCTGTTGTAGGGATGCAGGCAGAGACATTCCACAGGCGTCCTGGAAGGATCACAAGTCTGTGAAAAGCAGAGCCAAGTGAAAGGACATTGAGGAACCAATGGTGTCCTACATGTGGGACTCAATAAGGGGCAAAGAATGACTGGTTTGCAAAGGTGGAGTCAGATAAAGGGTGTTGATGGAGAGAAATATGGAGGCTAAAATGATAATATTTATGAAGGAGTCTTCAATTTGCAAATATGTGATCACAAACTCAGTTTGTGCTCCTGGGAGCATTTTTTCAGGGGTGGGGGTATCAGACAATGATGAGAGGAAGAAGGACAGAAGGCCTGGTGAAGGTGATAGGTTATGTTCCTCAGAGTTCATTGGCTGACCTTGGTTACTATAGTGAGCAAAAAAGGAACAAAAAGTATCTTTGCAGAATTTCAGAAGAATCTTCGTATAGCAGTTTTTGCCAGTTAATAAATGAGGTGTTTTTTTTTTTTTTTAATTTAAGAGTTCAGTAAGATGAAGTTTTGGTAAAGTTGATTGTTCTGCCTTAAACCTCCCTTTTCACAGAGGCCATGCATGCTTGGTTGAAAAGTTGAAATTCTATTCTTTGGACACTCGGGTGCCATTAAATGTTCATGAGCCTAGAAATGAAAAGATCAGAGCAAAACTAAGAAAGAATATGGTGCAAAGGCAATAATGCACTGATTATGGTAGAGGAGAGAATGAGGAAGAGCCTTTGATGAAATCCTTGCCATGGTGTGAACATCCTTTGAATCAAGATGGTGATGATAGTGGGAGAACAAATCCGACTGAGAACAAATCCGACTGAGGTGGTGCGGGAAGACCCTCAGCATGTGGCAGCTAAACTGGAAATTGAGGGACTAGTGTGAAAGATGATGCTGGAGATTGACAGGTGGGGGATGGGAGTGTCTCCTGACAGATACAAGGAACAGGAGGATGTCCAGGGCACAAGAAGATATTGCAGTGTGTCTAAACATATTGAGTATCTGACCTCTCCAGTGCTGAAACAGGGATCCTGGAGAAAAGATGAGGGAATGTGGCTCTTGGTTCCCGTTCTCTAGCTTGTGCACCAGGCAGCTCCCTACACAACTTGGGAGATTCTGTTTCATGAGCCATGACTGGGGTGGCGAAGCTGCAGGGTAGGTAGGGTGGGGGGCAGCTCCATGGGGGGGGGTGGACCCACCCCTCCACCAGAAAGTACCCCTCTGCCTGACCTCTGGCTTTGCTTTGTCCCGTGTGACTCATTATGATTTCTCTCCTATTGCAGTTACCGCTTATGTGATCCTTCTGAACAAAAGTTATATGGAAAGTCACCTCTGTTCGGACAGTATTTTGTTCTGGAACACCCAGGAACGATCCAAGTGGGAGACCCTGTGTACCTGCTGGGCAAGTAATAGGACTGTAGACTTGAAACTGATCCGATGCTTGAGAGATACCCTTGAAGAAGCCAGTGCTTGAGGAGCAGGGTTTTGGAACGAACGCAACCCGGTCTTTTCTTAAGTTGCCAAGATTTCCTGTAATTGCCAAGATTTTCCAGTTTTGTTTTTTGTTTTTTACTTTCTTGTGTCTCCATGCTTGCTTCCAGGGTCTCAGTGCACAAGGCAAAGAAGTAACTTAACAAGACTTCTAGAAGAACCTTCTCTGAGAAGAAAGATTTCTGAAAACTATTAGAGTATGACTGTGGTATAATTCTCCTTCACTCACCTACCAGAGAATTAACTTCCATCATCTTATTTATCACTTCTTAGGAAAGAGGGGAGGAAGAGAGGCAGTAAGAAGAATGTTCTAGAATGTTTTATTAACCAGGTGCGTGGGCCATGCAATGGAAAACAATTATCTCCCCATGGAAAGCTGGAAATATACTTTGTTTTTCTCTTGGAACCATGGTCTTGCCTCTGAAGGGGCACCCAGAACCTGCCTATTAGGTAACTGAAGATGTTCATTTTTCACACATTGTACATCTTCCATACATGCATACACATTTTCATACATCTGTCATTTCTCAGTGTCTGTGAGATTTTATGGATCCTTCATGGCATGCTTTGCCCCTGGGCTATCAGATAACATGTCAGGGTAGAAAATCAACTCATCAAGCAATGAAATTGGGGGAAAAGATGAAAATCAACTTACAAGAGCAGCCTTGGTAAGATTCTGACATGGAACATTAGAAAAGCAAGACAAACAAACCCTTCTTTGTCATTAAAGAAAATAGCAAGTCTGTCTCCTTTACGATTCCAAACTTTCCAGCCATGGACCCATAGTTTGATGTCCAAGATGCTGTTTGATGTCACTTAGGGAGAGGAGACCCCCAGAAGATGGTTTGAGAACTGCTGCCACCTAGTGGCCCTAAGTGGTGGCTCAGCCCCTGCTGTTGACAAACAGAAAATAGAGGTTGGCTGGTTTTCTTTTCCTATCTTAGAAAAACTTGTTTTAGAAGGGTAGCTGGGTTGACTCTAGGTATTCTCTGCTTTCTGCCACATGAAACTGGATTTCCTAAAGCACCAGGAGGGGCTGTGATGTCGTGGATCCTCCAGGGTTCTCCACAACAGGATGCACCTCCTAGAGTCAGGTGGAATGATGCTGAAATCCATGGATGAGAAGAAATTGATAATGTGATTTGAAACAAACCATTGAAAGTCTTTCAGAGGGGTAAAACAAGCCATGTCAGCTGGTTTAAAGACCAATATTTAATTTTCCTATTGATGGAATTATAGAAAAAGATTTGATGAAATGTAGCATTTGCCCCTTTTTTTGCTTTGATTGTATTAAGGAGCTGATTGAATCATGAAAAAAATGTTTCAACACTATAAATAAAGGGAAGTGATTTGACTAGTTTCAGATCTTACTAGCTTCTTGGCTCAGCATCTGAAGTTACCCAATTTCAAAGGTCAGACTTTAAAATGAATGTAGGTGAAAGTGAGAGTCAATAATTCTGCCCTGCCCAGAACTGGGCAGTGAGCGTCCCTCATGGGGATAAACACACTCTCAGACTCTCTGGGTAAAATCTCATCTGTGGAGGGTTGTTGGAAGAACATGCTTTTAAGCAAAAGCTGGGCATTTTCCATTTCAGTTTTATAAAAAAGATCAGGGTCTCTAGAATGTAACTAACTCACAGATAAAATTACATGTGTGCTTTTGGGTTGGTGAATAACTGCAATTTGTTTTCTGCACGTTTGGTGTGATGTGGAGAATGAGAGTCCTTAGGTTATGTGACCCACTGTCTGCTCCCAGGAGACCCACTGTCATTGAAACTACAGAAAGATGGAGGTACAGAATCCAGCAAGTGGCTTGAGGAACCTAAGACAACACACATAGGAATTAGGGGACCACTTGGCTATGGGCAGCCTGAGAGATCCATCCTTAGGGACCCTCCCCAAGGCTGGTATTGGGGCTCCTCTAGATATTTTGCATTAACAGCAAGTTGGATGCCTGGTGTAGATTTTGAATCCTTTGCAAGTAGTGACATCTATTTTCTTGGCGACCCAGATTAAGTTGATCACACCTCATGCCAACTTGTCATACCCTGCAAGACAGAGGGCTCCTTGTGGGTGGAAAACCCAGGGTATGTGGGAAATGCTCATTAGAACAGAGGGTCCTGTGGCCTCTCACGTCTCAGGGTAGTTGCCCAGCCTTCTGTCAGTGAGATTTAAAAGCCATTTACTTGTGTTTATTTTATATTTAATGAGAGGGTTCATGCCACAGGCAGACCTGATGTCTTGTTTATTTTGGATACTGAATATTTGCACACAATTCCACTTGAAATATAGGGGCAGGGGCACAGGCCCTGTAGAAGGTCTCCTTCAGAGTGTGGGCGACAGCATTTTGGGTCAGGCGAACACCCCTGCAGTGGACCTTTCATTCTGAGTGTCAACTTCATGCAGCTGTCACAGTGGAGCTACAGACCCAGCACTAGAGATTCGTGGATGGGGGGAGGGGAGGCTCTGGGCAGCCTGCTCAAAGTCCACTTTCTTGGCTTTTCCACAGAAAAGTTAGAGATTTGTGACCGGAAGATAGAAAAAGCTACTTAGTCAGAAAGAGGTACAGATGGGCTGATAGAAGTGAAGCCGTTGTCAGCAATAAGGATCTCTCTCTGTCTCTCTCACTCTCTTTTTCTCACCTCAGTGAAATGGGGGACCATCCTCCCTCCTTTCTTTCCTCTTGGATGTGATATGGAGCCGATGGCCAAACTCAGGAGATCTTGACAATCAGGGGGGCCTTAGGAGACTCACTAAGAGCCTGTTACTGAGTTGTGGGGGCTGGTGCCCCCCCTCCCCCCCCCATGCTCAGAGTTTGACATGTGAAAACAGTCCACGGTGGGGGATCCATGACATAGTCACAGGTGTCCTAAGTCTCTCAGAACAGTCCTCCTGCCACTGTAGATCCAGCAAGGGTGTGAGAACCAGGGCCCACAACCACCCTCTCCTAACTGCTATTGGGCCTTGGAACTTGAAAGTTTGCCTGTGGAGGAAAACTTCTAGCAAACAATCCCATGGGTCAAAACTGTGGCAAGTCCTGCATGCCTGACTCCTCTTAAGAGGCTCAGCAGCTGGTGGAAGGCTCTGGAAACCTGCAGAGAAGAATATCACCTTCCTCAAAGCTCTCCTTCTGGTCTCCTTTGGAGAGAGTGCTCTGACCTCCAAGGGGACACCAGCCAGGGGTAGGGAGAATGACCAGCAGGAGCTGTGCTTTTGTGGAAGGTTCAAGAACTTAACATGCAGAGGCCTCTCAGAGATGCCACCTCTTGTCTTCTTCCTGGTCCCACTGACATGGGCGGGAGCATAGGACTGAGGATGAATAGGCTGACATTGGTGTACACAGGGTGTCTTAGGCCACCTTTTCTATTATGGGCTGAGGGAGGAGTATTTCCTTTCTTTGCACTCATCTCCCAAACCTGCTCATAGATGAAAGAGTAGATCCTGGTGGAGGGGTACGGTGACACACACACAGGTCTGGCCTTGCAAAAACA